>CM059486.1:0-128602 GCA_030408155.1 Lophura swinhoii
TTTGGGGACAGTGGGGTCTGATTTGGGGACGTGACGGCACATTTGGGGACATTGGGACCCATTTGGGGACATTGAGACCCATTTGGGGACATTGGGATGTGATACGGGGACATCGAGGCCCATTTGGGGACAATAGATCGGATTTGGGGACATTGAGACCCAATTTTGGGGCATCGAGACCCATTTGGGGACATTGGGGCCCATTTGGGGACATTGGGGACACATTTGGGGACGGTGGGGTCTGATTTGGGGATGTTGAGACCCAATTTGGGGACATTGAGACCCATTTGGGGACAGTGGGGTCTGATTTGGGGACAATGGGACCCAATTTGGGGACACTGGGGTCTGATTTGGGGACATGACGGCACATCTGGGGACAATGGGACCCATTTGGGGACATCGAGACCCATTTGGGGACGGTGGGGTCTGATTTGGGGACACTGGGATCTGATTTGGGGACATTGAGACCCATTTGGGGACATCGAGACCCAATTTGGGGACATTGAAGCCCATTTGGGGACATTGGGACCCATTTGGTGACACTGAGACCCATTTGGGGACATTGAGACCCATTTGGGGACGGTGGGGTCTGATTTGGGGACGTTGAGACCCATTTTTGGGGACTTTGGGACCCATTTAGGGACAGTGGGGTCTGATTTGGGGACATGACGGCACATTTGGGGACAGTGGGACCCATTTGGGGACAATGGGACTCATTTGGGGACACTGGGATCTGATTTGGGGACAATGGGACCCATTTGGGGACAGTGGGGTCTGATTTGGGGACGTGACGGCACATTTGGGGACAGTGGGACCCATTTGGGGACATTGAGACCCAATTAGGGGACATCGAGACCCATTTGGGGACACTGGGTTCTGATTTGGGGACAATGGGACCCATTTGGGGGCAATGGGACCCATTTAGGGACATTGAGACCCATTTGGGGACATCGAGACCCAATTTTGGGGCATCGAGACCCAATTTGTGGACATTGAGGCCCATTTGGGGACACTGAGACCCATTTGGGGACAGTGGGGTCCGATTTGGGGACAATGGGACCCATTTGGGGACACTGGGATGTGATATGGGGACATCGAGGCCCATTTGGGGACAATAGATCGGATTTGGGGACAGTGGGATCTGATTTAGGGACACTGAGACCCATTTGGGGACATTGGGACACATTTGGGGAGATTGGGACCCAATTTTTGGGCATCGAGACCCAATCTGGGGACATCGAGACCCATTTGGGGACAATGGGACCCATTTGGGGACATGGAGACCCAATTTTAGGGCATCGAGACCCATGTGGGGACACTGGGATCTGATTTGGGGACATTGAGACCCAATTTGGGGACATCGAGACCCATTTGGGGACATTGAGACCCATTTGGGGATGGTGGGGTCCGATTTGGGGACATCGAGACCCATTTGGGGACAATGGGACCCATTTGGGGACGGTGGGGTCTGATTTGGAGACAATGGGACCCGATTTTGGGACACTGAGACCCATTTAGGGACAGTGGGGTCTGATTTGGGGACGTGACGACGCATTTGGGGACATTGAGGCCCATTTGGGGACACTGGGATCCAATTTGGGGACATTGAGACCCATCTGGGGACATTGGGATCGGATTTGGGGACAACGGGACCCGATTCGGGGACATCAAGACCCAATTTGGGGACATTGAGGCCCATTTGGGGTCATTGAAACCCATTTGGGGACATTGGGATCTGATTTGGGGACAATGGGACCCGATTTGGGGACACTGGGATCTGATTTGGGGGCATTGAGACCCATTTTTGGGGACATTGGGACCCATTTGGGGTCAACAGAACCCGATTTTGGGGCACTGAGACCCATTTATGGGGCAGCCCCCCCACTTATGGGTCACACCCCCACTTATGGGGCAGCCCCCCACTTATGGGTCACCACCCCACTTATGGGTCACACCCCCCACTTATGGGTCAGCCCCCACTTATGGGTCAGCCCTCCACTTATAGGGCGGCCCCCCATTTATAGCTCAGACCCCCAATCTTATGGGGCAGCCCCCCACTTATGGGTCACACCCCCACTTATGGGTCACCACCCCACTTATGGGGCAGCCCCCACTCGTGGCTCATTCCCCACCATTCATGGGTCAGCCCCCCACTTATGGGTCACCACCCCACTTATGGGTCACACCCCCCACTTATGAGGCAGCCCCCCACTTATGGGTCACACCCCCACTTATGGGTCACCCCCCACTTATGGGTCACCACCCCACTTATGGGGCAGCCCCCCACTTATGGGTCATTCCCCCCAACTTACGGGTCCCCTCCGCTCACGGTTCACCCCCCACTTATGGGGCAGCCCCCAGTTGTGGGGCGGCCCCCCGCCCCCACCCCCCCCTCGCGTCCCTCAGGCCCCATGGAGGCCCTTTGGGGTTCAGCCCTGCTGCTGGCGCTGCTGCTGCTGACGGCCGCGCTCTGCGTCCGCTGCCACCGCCAGCGTGGTGAGTGGGGGGCACTGGGGGGCACTGGGGGGAGTGGGGGCAAGGGGGGCATTGGGAGCAATGGGGGAAAAGGGGGGGAATGGGGGGAAGGGGGGCAATGGGGGGAATGGGGGCTATGGGGGGATTGGGGGCAATGGGGGCTATGGGGGATAATGGGGGGAGTGGGGGCAAGGGGGGCTATGGGGGGAATGGGGGCTATGGGGGGAATGGGGGCTATGGGGGCAATGGGGGGATTGGGGGCTATGGGGGGAATGGGGGCAATGGGAGGATTGGGGGGAATGGGAGCAATGGGAGGATTGGGGGCAATGGGGGCAATGGGGGGATTGGGGGGAAGGGGGGCAATGGGGGGAATGGGGGCTATGGGGGCTATGGGGGCAATGGGGGCTATGGGGGATAATGGGGGGAGTGGGGGCATTGGGGGGAATGGGGGGAATGGGGGCAATGGGGGCAATGGGAGGATTGGGGGCAATGGGGGGAAGGGGGGCTATGGGGGCTATGGGGGGAATGGGGGCAATGGGAGGATTGGGGGCAATGGGGGCTATGGGGGATAATGGGGGGAATGGGGGGAATGGGGGCTATGGGGGGAATGGGGGCAACGGGGCTATGGGGGGAATGGGGGCTATGGGGGCAATGGGGGATAATGGGGGGAATGGGGGCAAGGGGGGCTATGGGGGGAATGGAGGCAATGGGGGCAGTGGGAAATAATGGGGGCTATGGGGGATAATGGGGGCAATGGGGTAATGGGAGATAATGGGGGGAATGGGGGCAATGGGGGGAATGGGCATTGGGGGCTGTGGGGGGAATGGGGACAATGGGGGCATTGGGGGCTATGGGGGGAATGGGGGGGAATAGGGGGAGTGGGGGGAATGGGGGCAATGGGGGAATGGGGGCAGTGGGAAATAATGGGGGCTATGGGGGATAATGGGGGCAATGGGGGCTATGGGGGATAATGGGGGGAGTGGGGGCAAGGGGGGCTATGGGGGGAATGGGGGCATTGGGGGCTATGGGGGCAATGGGGGGAATGGGGAGAATGAAGGCATTGGGGGAATGGGGGCTATGGGGGCAATGGGGGCAATGGGGGATAATGGGGGGAGTGGGGGCAATGGGGGCTATGGGGGGAAGGGAGGGAATGGGGGATAATGGGGGCAATGGGGGCAATGGGGGAATGGGGGCTATGGGGGCATTGGGGCAACGGGGACATTGGGGGGCAATGGGAGCAATGGGGGATAATGGGGGCAAGGGGGGCAATGGGGGATAATGGGGGCAATGGGGGAAATGGGGGATAATGGGGGGAATGGGGGCATTGGGGGCAAAGGGGGGAATGGGGGCTATGGGGACAATGAGGGCAATGGGGACAATGGGGACTTTGGGGTCAATGGGGGCAATGGGGGCATTGGGGATAATGGGGACAAGGGGGGAAATGGGAGCAATGGGGTTAATGGGGTCAATGGGGGACATTGGGGTCAATGGGGGCAATGGGGTAAATAGGGACTTTGGGGTCAATGGGGGCAATGGGGACAATGGGGGAATTGGGGGCAATGGGGTTAATGGGGAACTTTGGGGTCAGTGGGGTCAATGGGGATTTGGGGGTCAATGGGGGCATTGGGGATAATGGGGACAATGGGGGATAATGGGGGCATTGGGGGCTATGGGGGATTATGGGGGTCACTTTGGGGCCACTGGGGCCCCTTTGGGGTCTTTGGGGTCACATCTGTCACCCCCTTCCCCCCCTTCTTCCCCCCCAGGTCCCGGCGCACCGCTGGACGCCAGCAGAGACAAGTGAGTGGGGGGGGGGGCAATGGGGGCTGTGGGGTCGGGGGGGGCATTGGGGTCGGTGGGGTCAATGGGGGCAGTGGGGTCAGTGGGGTCAATGGGGAAATTGGGGTCAGTGGGGTTAATGGGGGCAGTGGGGTCAATGGGGTCAGTGGGGACATTGGGGTCAGTGGGGGGACTTTGGGGTCAGTGGGGTCAATAGGGCCTAATGGGGACTTTGGGGTCAATGGGGGACATTGGGGTCAGTGGGGTCAATGGGGTCAATTGGGACATTGGGGGTCAGTGGGGTCAATGGGGTCAGTGGGGACATTGGGGTCAGTGGGGGGACTTTGGGGTCAGTGGGGTCAATAGGGCCTAATGGGGACTTTGGGGTCGATGGGGTCAATGGGGGACATTGGGGTCAGTGGGGTCAATGGAGGCAATGGGGACATTGGGGTCAGTGGGGGGACTTTGGGGTCAGTGGGGTCAATGGGGACATTGGGGTCAATGGGGTCAATGGGGACTTTGGGGTCAATGGGGACTTTGGGGTCTATGGGGTCAATGGGGTCAGTGGGGACATTGGGGTCAGTGGGGACTTTGGGGTCTATGGGGTCAGTGGGGTCAATGGGGTCAATTGGGACATTGGGGTCAGTGGGGTCAATGGGGATTTTGGGGTCAATGGGGTCAGTGGGGTCAATGGGGACATTGGGGGTCAATGGGGTCAATGGGGAAATTGGGGTCAATGGGTCAGTGGGGACAATGGGGTCAATGGGGGACATTGGGGGCAAATCGGGGTCAATGGGGACTTCGGGGTCAATGGGGACATTGGGGTCAATGGGGGACATTGGGGTCAATGGGGACTTCGGGGTCAATGGGGTCAATGGAGTCAGTGGGAGACATTGAGTTTAATGGGGTCAATGGGGTCAGTGGGGTCAATGGGGGACACTGGGGTTTATGGGGTCATTAGGGTCAATGGGGTCAATGGGGACTTTGGGGTCAAGGGGGTCAATGGGGATTTTGGGGTCAATGGGGTCAGTGGGGACATTGGGGTTGGGGGGGTATTGGGGTCAGTGGAGATCAATGGGGTCGGTGTGGATCAATGGGGTCAGTGGGGATCAATGGGGTCGATGTGGATCAATGGGGTCAATAGGGACATTGGGGTCAGTGTGGATCAATGGGGTCAATGGGGACATTGGGATCGGGGGGGTATTGGGGTCAGTGTGGATCAATGGGGTCATTGGGATCAATGGGGCAGACGGGTTGCCGTGCTGCCCCCTGCAGGCCGATGTCGGAACCGCCCCTCAGCAGCTTCCAGATCCTCTCCACCGTGCGCTGTCAGTGCTGCCACCCCACAACGTCCCCAACCCCACAACGTCCCCAACCCCTCGATGTCCCCAACCCCACAACGTCCCCAACCCCAAAATGTCCCCAACCCCACAACGTCCCCAACCCCACAATGTCCCCAACCCCACAATGATGTCCTCAAATCCTCGGTGTCCCCACAATGTCCCCAACCCCTTGATGTCCCCAACCCCACAATGTCCCCAACCCCACAATGATGTCCTCAAATCCTCGGTGTCCCCACAATGTCCCCAACCCCACAATGTCCCCAACCCCACAGTGTCCCCAACCCCACAACATCCACAACCCCACAACGTCCCCAACCCCACAATGATGTCCTCAAATCCTCGGTGTCCCCACAATGTCCCCAACCCCTTTGTGTCCCCAACCCCTTTGTGTCCCCAACCCCTGGATGTCCCCAACCTCTTGGTGTCCCCAACCCCACAACATCCCCAACCCCTGGATGTCCCCAACCCCTCGGTGTCCCCTCAGTGTCCCCAACCCCACAATGTCCCCAACCCCACAACATCCCCATGCTTCCCCTTATGGTGTCCCCAACCCCACATCATCCCCAACCCCTCGATGTCCCCAACCCCTCGGTGTCCCCAACCCCACAATGTCCCCAACCCCTTGGTGTCCCCAACCCCTCGGTGTCCCCAACCCCACATCATCCCCAACCCCTCGATGTCCCCAACCCCTCGGTGTCCCCAACCCCACAATGTCCCCAACCCCTTGGTGTCCCCAACCCCTCGGTGTCCCCAACCCCACAATGTCCCCAACCCCTCGGTGTCCCCAACCCCTCGGTGTCCCCAACCCCACAACGTCCCCAACCCCACAGTGTCCCCAACCCCAAAATGTCCCCAACCCCATAACGTCCCCAACCCTACAATGTCCCCAACCCCTCGGTGTCCCCAACCCCTGGATGTCCCCAACCCCTCGGTGTCCCCGCGCTGTCCCCAGACCCCTCCCATGTCCCCCCCCAAGCACGCGGCCCGGCACCGGAGACGATCCCGAACCCGAACCCGAATCCCAACCTCCACCTCTCGTGGGTGACACGGGGACACGGAGACGCAGGGTGGGGACGTGGGGACAACGGGGTGGGGGGGGACATGGGGACAATGGGACATTGGGGTGGGGACATTTGGGGTGGAGATGGGGACATTGGGAACATTGGGGTGGGGACATTTGGGATGGGGACAATGGGACATGGGGACAATGGGATGGAGAGGGGGACATGGGGACATTGGGACATGGGGACACTGGGATGGGGACAGTAGGATGGAGATGGGGACATTGGGATGGGGACATTGGGATGGGGATGGGGACAGTGGGATGGGGATATGGGGACATTTGGGATGGGGATGGGGACAATGGGACATGGGGATATGGGGACATGGGGACATTGGGATGGGGACAATGGGGACATTGGGATGGGGACATTGGGGTGGGGATGGGGACAGTGGGACATGGGGACATTGGGGTGGGGAGGGGGACAGTGGGACATGGGGACACTGGGATGGGGGGGGACATGGGGACATGGGGACAATGGGATGGGGACATTGGGATGGAGATGGGGACAATGGGATATGGGGACAATGAGACATGGGGACATTGGGATGGGGACATTGGGATGGGGATGGGGACATTGGGATGGGGACATTGGGGTGGGGATGGGGACGGGGATCTGGGGACATGGGGACATTTGGGATGGGAATGGGGACAATGGGACATGGGGACACTGGGACATGGGGACACTGGGATGGGGACATTTGGGATGGAAATGGGGACAATGGGACATGGGGACAATGGGATGGGGGGACATGGGGACATTGGGACATGGGGACAATGGGATGGGGACAGTGGAATGGGGACATTTGGGATGGGGGGGACATGGGGACATTGGGACATGGGGACAAGGGGACATTGGGACATGGGGACAATGGGATTGGGGGGACATTTGGGATGGAGATGGGGACAGTGGGACATGGGGACAATGGGATGGAGACATTGGGACATTGGGGTGGGGACAATGGGATGGGGACATTGGATGGGGACATGGGGACATTGGGACATTTGGGATGGAGATGGGGACATTGGGGTGGGGACATTTGGGATGGGGACATGGGATGGGGACATGGGGACACTGAGATGGGGGCATTTGGGATGGAGATGGGGTCACGGGGACACTGGGATGGGGACAATAGGATGGAAATGGGGACATTGGGGTGGGGACAATGGGATGGGGACAATAGGATGGAAATGGGGACATTGGGGTGGGGACATTTGGGATGGAGATGGGGACATGGGGTGGGGATATTTGGGGTGGAGACAGGGATACGGGGACAATGGGATGGGGACGTGAGAATGGGGACATGGGGTCATTTTGGGGCCATTTGGGGTCATTTTGGGGCCATTTTGGGGCCGTGGTGTCCCCAGGTCCCCACAGCCCTGCCATCAGCGCCGCGTCTCTGCCAGCCGCCCGGAGCCGGACAGAGGTGAGCGATGGGGACAACGTGGGGACAAAATGGTGGCAATGTGGTGACAATGTGGTGGCAATGTGGTGACAACGTGGTGACAACATGGTGGCAACGTGGTGACAATGTGGTGGCAATGTGGTGACAAAATGGTGGCAGTGTGGTGACAAAATGGTGGCAATGTGGTGACACTGTGGTGACAACGTGGGGACAATGTGGGGACAAAATGGTGACAACGTGGTGCCAATATGGTGCCAATGTGGTGACCAAATGGTGGCAATGTGGTGACAACGTGGTGCCAATGTGGTGACAATATGGTGACATCATGGTGACAAAATGGTGGCAATATGGTGACAATGTGGTGACATCATGGTGACAATACAGTGACAACGTGGTGACAATGTGGTGGCAACGTGGGGACAAAATGGTGGCACTGTGGTGACATCATGGTGACAATACGGTAGCAATGTGGTGACAAAATGGTGGCAATATGGTGACATCATGGTGACAATGTGGTGGCAATGTGGTGACAACGTGGTGGCAATGTGGTGACAATGTGGTGACAACATGGTGACACTGCGGCGACAATGTGGTGACATCATGCTGACAAAATGGTGGCAGTGTGGTGACAATATGGTGGCAATGTGGTGACAAAATGGTGGCAGTGTGGTGACACTGTAGTGACAGCATGGTGACAACGTGGCGACAAAATGGTGGCAGTGTGGTGGCAATGTGGTGACAATATGGTGACATCATGGTGACAACGTGGTGACAACATGGTGACAATGTGGTGACAAAATGGTGGCAATGTGGTAACACTGTAGTGACCAAATGGTGGCAAAATGGTGACAATGTGGTGACACTGTAGTGACAACATGGTGACAAGATGGTGACAAAATGGTGGCACTGTGGTGACGCTGTGGTGACAAGATGGTGACAAGATGGTGACAAAATGGTGGCAATGTGGTGACAACATGGTGACAGTGTAGTGGCAATGTGGTGACAACATGATGGCAATGTGGTGACAATGTGGGGACAATATGATGACAACGTGGTGACAAGATGGTGACAAAATGGTGACAATGTGGTGACAACGTGGCGACAAGATGGTGTCAAAATGGTGACAATGTGGTGACGCTGTGGTGACAACATGGCGACAACGTGGTGACAAAATGGTGGCAGTGTGGTGACACTGGTGACACTGGTGTCCCCGCAGGGTCCCCCACGTGCTGCCCCGAGAGCGAGGACGACTACAGCAACGAGGTGTACGCCTCCGGATACGTGTGAGTGGCACCGTTGTGTTGTTGTGGCACCGTTGTGTCGTTGCGGCACCGTTGTGTTGTTGTGTCTCCGTTGTGTCGTTGTGGCACCGTTGTGTCGTTGTGGCACTGCTGTGTCACTGTTGTGTTGTTGTGGCACTGCTGTGTCACTGTTGTGTCGTTGTGGCACCGTTGTGTTGTTGTGTCTCCGTTGTGTCATTGTGGCACCGTTGTGTCGTTGTGGCACTGCTGTGTCACTGTTGTGTTGTTGTGGCACTGCTGTGTCACTGTTGTGTCGTTGTGTCACCGTTGTGTCGTTGTGTCTCCGTTGTGTCATTGTGGCACCGTTGTGTCGTTGTGGCACTGCTGTGTCACTGTTGTGTTGTTGTGGCACTGCTGTGTCACTGTTGTGTCGTTGTGTCACCGTTGTGTCATTGTGGCACCGTTGTGTCGTTGTGGCACTGCTGTGTCACTGTTGTGTCGTTGTGTCACCGTTGTGTCATTGTGGCACCGTTGTGTCGTTGTGGCACTGCTGTGTCACTGTTGTGTCGCTGTGGCACTGTTGTGTTGTTGTGGCACTGCTGTGGCACTGTTGTGTCGTTGTGTCACCGTTGTGTCGTTGTGGCACTGTTGTGTTGTTGTGGCACTGCTGTGGCACTGCTGTGTCACCGTTGTGTTGTTGTGGCACTGCTGTGTCACTATGGTGTCACTGTTGTGTTGTTGTGTCACTGCTGTGTCACTGTTGTGTCATCGTTGTATCGTTGTGGCACCGTTGTGTCGTTGTGGCACTGTTGTGTCACTGCAGTATTGTTTTGGCACTGTTGCGTCACCATTGTATCACTGTTGTGTCATCGTTGTGTCATTGTGGCACCGTTGTGTTGTTGTGTCACCGTTGTGTCGTTGTGTCACTGTTGTGTCACTGTTGTGTTGTTGTGTCACCGTTGTGTCGTTGTGTCACCGTTGTGTCACTGTTGTGTTGTTGTGGCACTGCTGTGTCACTATGGTGTCACTGTTGTGTTGTTGTGTGGTGATTGTTGTGCGGTTGTTGTGTCGTTGGTTGTTGTGTTGTGCAGTTGTTGTGTCGTTGGTTGTTGCGTCATGTGATTGTTGTCGTTGGTTGTTTTGTTGTGTGGTTGGTTGTTGTGTGGTTGGTTGTTGTCGTTGTTTGTTGTGTTGTCGTTTGTTGTGTTGTCGTTTGTTGTGTTGTCGTGCGGTTGTTGTGTGGTTGGTTGTTGTGTTGTTGATTGTTGTGCCATTGTTTGTTGTGCGGTTGTTGTGTGGTTGGGTTTTGTGTGGTTGGTTGTCGTGCGGTTGTCATGCGGTTGTTGTGTGGTTGGTTGTCGTGTGGTTGGTTGTTGTGTTGTTGCACGGTTGTCGTGTGGTTGTTGTGTTGTTGCGCGGTTGCTGTGTTGTTGGTTGTGTGGTTGGTTGTTGTGTTGTCATGCAGTTGTTGTGTGGTTGGTTGTTGTGTTGTCGTGCGGTTGTTGTGTGGTTGGTTGTTGTGTCGTTGGTTGTTGTGTGGTTGGTTGTTGTGTGGTTGGTTGTTGTGTTGTCGTGCGGTTGTTGTGTGGTTGCTGTGTTGTTGGTTGTTGTGTGGTTGGTTGTTGTGCGATTGTTGTGTGGTTGTTGTGTTGTCGTGCGGTTGTTGTGTTGTCGTGCGGTTGTTGTGTAGTTGGTTGTGTGGTTGGTGGTTGTGCTGTTGCGCGGTTGTTGTGCGGTTGGTTGTCGTGCAGTTGTCGTGTTGTTGGTTGTTGTGCGGTTGGTTGTTGTGTGGTTGGTTGTTGTGTCGTTGTGTTGTTGCGCGGTTGTTGCGCGGTTGTTGTGCGGTTGTTGTGCGGTTGTTCGCAGCGGCTCAGCGCCCCGTGCCCCCCAGCAAGGTGCTCCCGGACCCCCAGGACGCGGCTCAGCACAACCACAGCGGCCCCACGGCGCACAGCAGCACCGACGGTGGGGGCCGCGCCGCGCACCCACCCACCACAACCGCCCCCCTTCACCCCGCTGACCCCATTCACCCCACGGATCCCATTGACCCCAATGTGCCCCCATTGACCCCAATGGCCCCCTTGACCCCACTGATCCCAAGGGCCCCATTGATCCCATTGACCCTAATGTGCCCCTATTCACCCCATTGACCCCACTGACCCCATCGACCCCATTGATCCACACTGATTCCATTGACCCCATTAGGCCCTATTGACCCCATTGACCCCACTGACCCCAATGTCCCCACTGACCCCATTGACCCTAATGTGCCCCCATTGATGTCATTGACCCCAATGGCCCCCATTGATCCCATTGACCCCATGGATCCCATTGACCCCAATGTCCCCATTGACCCCACTGACCCCATTGACTCCGATGTCCCCATTGACCCCAATGTCCCCCCTGACCCCATTGACCCCTATGTCCCCATTGACCCCACTGACCCCAATGTCCCCATTGACCCCACTGACCCCATTGACCCCAGAGTCCCCATTGACCCCATTGACCCCAATGGCCCCATTGACCCCAATGTCCCCATTGACCCCTAAGTCCCCACTGACCCCATTGACCCCGATGTCCCCATTGACCCCATTGACCCCACTGTCCCCGCTGTCCCCCACAGCCACCCCCCCAGAGCAGTACGAGAACGTCCCCGACGTGTCCCGCCGCTCCCTGGGTGAGTTCCTGCCCCACAACTGCCCCCACCCCATAAGTGCCCCCACCCCATAACGACGCCCCCCACCCCATAACAACACACCCCCACCCCACAAGTGCCCCCACCCCATAACGACATCCCCCCACCCCGTAACAACGCTCCCCACCCCATAAAGATGCCCCCCACCCCATACCGACGCCCCCACCCCATAACGATGCCCCCCACCCCATAATGACGTCCCCCCACCCCATAACGACGCCCCCCACCCTATACCATCCCCCCACCCCATAACGTCCCCCCACCCCATACTGACGTCCCCCCACCCCATAACGACGCCCCCCACCCTATACCATCCCCCCACCCTATAACGTCCCCCCACCCCATACTGACGTCCCCCACCCCATAACAATGCTTCCCACCCCATAAAGATGCCCCCCACCCCATACCGATGCCCCCCACCCCATACCGATGCCCCCCACCCTATAATGTCCCCCCACCCCATAATGACGCCCCCCACCCTATAACGTCCCCCCACCCCATAACAACGCACCCCCACCCCATATAACGACATCCCCCCACCCCACAAGTGCCCCCACCCCATAACGACGTCCCCCCACCCTATAACGTCCCCCCACCCCATACCGACGCCCCCCACCCCACAGATGACAGCCTGGAGTACATCAACGTCCCAACCACGACGTCCAGCCCTGCGTCCCGTTACGGTGCGTCCCCATCCCATAATAACCCCACGCGGCCCTATAAGTCCCCATAAGTCCCTATACGTCCTCCTATGTCCCTATATGTCCCTATAAGTCCCCACGTGTCCCCAAATGTCCCCATACTGTCCCTATACGTCCCTATAAGTCCCCATGTGTCCCCAAATGTCCCCATACTGTCCCTATATGTCCCCATGTGTCCCCAAATGTCCCCATACTGTCCCTGTATGTCCCTATATGTCCCCATGTATCCCCGTATGTCCCTATATGTCCCCAAATGTCCCTATAGGCCCCCACGTGTCCCCAAATGTCCCCATACTGTCCCTATATGTCCCTATAAGTCCACACGTGTCCCTATATGTCCCCAACTGTCCCCATACTGTCCCTATATGTCCCTATGTGTTCCTATATATGTCCCCACATGTCCCCATGTGTCCCCAAATGTCCCCATACTGTCCCTAAATGTCACTATATGTCCCTATACGTCCCTAAATGTCCCTGTAAGTCCCCAAATGCCCCCATACTGTCCCTATATGTCCCTATAGGTCTCTATAGGTCCCCACGTGTCCCCAAATGTCCCCATTTGTCCCCACAGGCAGCGACCGCGACAGCGACGCCGACGGCCCCGACTACGAGAACGTGTACGGAGCCCCGCCCCACAGCTGCCCCATAAGTGTCCCTGCCTGCCCCATAAGTGTCCCATAAGTACCCCCATCTGCCCCATAAGTGCCACTCTGCCCACTGCTGCCCCATAAGTGCCACTATCTGCCCCATAAGTGCCCCATCTGCCCCATAAGTGCCCCATAAGTGCCCCTCTGCCCCACTGCTGCCCCATAAGTGCCCCCATCTGCCCCATAAATGCTCCTCTGCCCCATAAGTGCCCCATAAGTGCCCCCATCTGCCCCATAAGTGCCCCTCTGCACCATAAGTGCCCCATAAGTGCCCCTCTGCCCCACTGTTGCCCCATAAGTGCCCCCATCTGCCCCATAAGTGCCCCCATCTGCCCCATAAATGCTCCTCTGCCCCATAAGTGCCCCATAAGTGCCCCCATCTGCCCCATAAGTGCCCCTCTGCCCCATAAGTGCCCCATAAGTGCCCCCATCTGCCCCATAAGTGCCCCATAAGTGGCCCTATCTCCCCCATAAGTGCCCCTATCTGCCCCATAAGTGCCCCTCTGCCCCATAAGTGCCCCTATCGGCCCCATAAGTGCCCCTATCTGCCCCATAAGTGCCCCCATCTGCCCCACTGCTGCACCATAAGTGACCCTATCTGCCCCATAAGCGCCCCTCTGCCCCACTGCTGCTCCATAAGTGTCCCTGCCTGCCCCATAACTGCCCCTATCTGCCCCATAAGTGTCCCTGCCTGCCCCATAAGTGCCCCTATGTGCTTTTCTGCCCCCCAGGACACCCCCGCGCCCCCCCGGCCCCCCGTAATTTATTGGTGCCCCACACGGAGCCCCCCGGGCTGACGCCACCTGAGAAGACGCCGCGACCCACAGATCCCCAGCGACCCCATTAAAGCCCCACCTTCACCCCACAGATCCTTTCGGTGACTCTGTCAGCCCCACAGATCCCCCACCGACCCCATAGGCACCCCACAAACCCCATGGCCACCCCATAGACCCCATTGCCACCCCATAGACCCCATGGTTGCCCCATAGACCTCATGGCCACCCCATAGAACCCATGGTCACCCCAGAGACCCCATTGCCACCCCATAGACCCCATGGCCACCCACTGACCCCATGGTTGCCCCATAGACCCCATGGCCACCCCATAGACCCCATGGTTGCCCCATAGACCCCATGGCCACCCCATAGAACCCATGGTCACCCCAGAGACCCTATGACCACCCCATAGACCCCATGGCCACCCACTGACCCCATGGCCACCCCATAGACCCCATGGCCACCCCATAAGCCCCCTGGCCACCCCATAGACCCTACGGGCACCCTCTGACCCCACAGACCACACTGACACCCCATAGACCCTATGGGCACCCCACAGAACCCCACACTGAGGGGGGTCTCTGCCCCACTGAAAGGGGTCCCGGCCCCATAGAGGGGGTCTCTGCCCCACACAGGGGTCCCAGCCCCATACAGAGGGGTTCCCTGCCCCACTGAGGGGGGTTTTGCCCCACAGAGGAGGTCTCTGCCCCATAGAGGGGTCCCAGCCCCATAGAGGGGGTCTCTGCCCTACTGAAGGGGTCCCAGCCCCATAGAGGGGGTCTCTGCCCCACAGAGGGGCCCAAGCCCCATAGAGGGGTGGTTCCCTGCCCCACTGAGGGGGGTCCCAGCCCCGTAGAGGGGTCTCTGCCCCACTGAAAGGGGTCCCAGCCCCATAGAGGGGGTCTCTGCCCCACTGAAAGGGGCCTCTGCCCCATAGAGGGGTCCCAGCCCCATACAGGAATTCTCTGCCCCACTGAGGGGATTCTCTGCCCCACTGAGGGGGGTCCCAGCCCCACAGAGGGGGTCTCTGCCCCACTGTGAGGGTCTCCGCCCCACTCTGACCCCAAAACCCCTCAGGAGACGCTGAGGGTTCCGTCGGTTTCCGCCGCCATCGCCGCTTTCACCTCAGGAGGCGGCGGCCGGAAGTGGGGCGGGATCACGTGACGGGGAGGGAAAGGCGGGAAGAGCGACGATAGGGGCACGCGGACCGGAAGTGGGGGGTCACGTGACGGTGGAAACGAGCGGTGATGGGGAGTTGGGACCGGAAGTGGAGAGCACGTGACGGGGCGAGGGCGTAAGGCGGGAAGCGTGAGGTGAGGGCGGCCATCTTGGAAAGCGGCGGCGGCGGGAGAGGGGGAAAAAGGTAAAAAAAACAAAGAGAAAACAAAAAAAACAAAGAAAAACGCGTCGTGGGGGGGAAGCGGCGCGTATCTGCCCCATAAATACCCCACATCTGCCCCACATCTGCCCTACAGAACCCCCCCCCCACCACCCTGCTCCGTAGATTCGCCCCCACACGATGGGGTCCGGGCGGGGGGCGGGGCCAGGCTCATGAATATGAAAGCTTTATTCAAATCGCGGTGGGCGGGGCTATGCAAAATAGACCGCTGGCAGCCCCGTGCCCTTATATGGTGCGGCCGCTCAGGTGCCAGCCAATAGGATCGCGGCGTGGCGGCGGGAGTGGGCGGGGCTTGCGTTTGGCCACGCCCCCCTTCGCACTGCGCTGTAGTGGGCGGGTCCAACCGCCGGCCGTCGGCCAATCGGAACTCAGTCCCGTCCCGTGGGCCAATCGGAAGCGGCGTTTCCATCCCGTTGGCCAATCAGGGCTACGGGGCGGGGCTCCGGGTCCTCCTCGAAGGTGAGAGCGCGGCGCAGGCGGCCCGGGGATTTGGGGCTGCGGTCGGGGGAGCTGGGGGGCGGTTATGGGGCGGTTATGGGGTCGGGTTATAGGGCAGGGCTATGGGGTCGGGCTATGGGGTTATGGGGTGCAGTTATAGGGCAGGGTTATGGGGCGGTTATGGGGTCGGGTTATAGGGCAGGGCTATGGGGTGGGGTTATGGGGTCGGGTTATGGGGTGGAGTTATAGGGCAGGGCTATGGGGCGGTTATGGGGTGGGGTTACAGGGCAGGGCTATGGGGTCAGGCTATGGGGTCGGGATATGGGGTGCAATTATAGGGCAGGGTTATGGGGCAGTTATGGGGTGGTTATGGGGTCAGGTTATAGGGCAGGGTTATGGGGCGGTTATGGGGTCGGGTTATAGGGCAGGGCTATGGGGTGGGGTTATGGGGTCGGGTTATGGGGTGGAGTTATAGGGCAGGGCTATGGGGCGGTTATGGGGTGGGGTTATAGGGCAGGGCTATGGGGTCAGGCTATGGGGTCGGGATATGGGGTGCAATTATAGGGCAGGGTTATGGGGCAGTTATGGGGTGGCTATGGGGTCAGGTTATAGGGCAGGGCTATGGGGTGGTTATGGGGTCGGGTTATAGGGCAGGGCTATGGGGTGGGGTTATGGGGTCGGGTTATGGGGTGGAGTTATAGGGCAGGGCTATGGGGCGGTTATGGGGTGGGGTTATAGGGCAGGGCTATGAGGCGGTTATGGGGTGGGGTTATAGGGCAGGGCTATGGGACAGTTGTGGGGGGCAGTTATGGGGTCGGGTTATGGGGAGGGGTTATAGGGCAGGGCTATGGGGCGGTTATGGGGTCAGGTTATAGGGTAGGGCTATGGGGTGGGGTTATAGGGCAGGGTTATGGGGTGGGGTTATAGGGCAGGGCTATGGGGCGGTTGTGGGGTGGGGTTATGGGGCGGTTATGGGGTGGAGTTATAGGGCAGGGCTATGGGGCGATTATGGGGTCGGGTTATGGGGTCAGGTTATAGGGCAGGGCTATGGGGCGGCTATGGGGCAGTTATAGGGCAGTTATGGGGTGGGGTTATGGGGCAGGGATATGGGACTGTTTTGGGGCAGTTATAGGGCAGGGCTATGGGGCGGTTATGGGGTCGGGATATGGGGTGGGGTTATGGGGTTATGGGGGTTATGGGGTGCAGTTATAGGGCAGGGTTATGGGGTGGGGTTATGGGGTCGGGTTATAGGGCTATGGGGCGATTATGGGGCAGTTATAGGGCAGGGCTATGGGGCAATTATGGGGAAGTTATGGGGCAGTTATGGGGCAGCACTCACCTGGGTGCCGACCCACAGCGCTGTGGGGTGGAGGCAATGGGGCCGAAGGCTGTGGGGCTGCGGGCAGACAATGGGGTCAGCATGGAGGGGCCGCCCTATGGGGTCACCCTATGGGGTCACTCTACGGGGTCACGCTATGGGGCCACCCTATGGGATCATCCTATGGGGTCACCCTATGGGATCACCCTATAGAATCACCCTTTATGGCCACCCTATGGGGTCACCCTATGGGGGTACTCTATGGGATCACTTTATGGGGCCACCCTATGGAATCATCCTATAGAATCACCCTATAGGATCACCCTATGGGGCCGCCCTATGGGGTCACCCTATAGAATCACCCTTTATGGCCACCCTGTGGGGTCACCCTATGGGGCCGCCCTATGGGGCCACCCTATGGGATCACCTTATGGGGCCACCCTGTGGGATCACCCTTTATGGCCACCCTATGGGGCCGCTCTATGGGGCCACCCTATAGAATCACCCTTTATGGCCACCCTATGGGGTCTCCCTATGGGGTCACCCTATGGGGCCACCCTTTATGGCCACCCTATGGGATCACCCTATGGGACCACCCTATATGGCCACCCTATGGGATTGCCCTATGGGATCACCTTATGGGATTATTCTATGGGGTCGCCCTATGGGATCCCCCTTTATGGCCACCCTATGGGGCCGCCCTATGGGTCAGGCCCCCCCTTGTGCCCCATAGCGCTCACCTCCCGTTGGGGCCGCGATCCCACAGAGCCTCGATCTGCTCCTCTTCCTCCTCCTCTTCTTCCTCCTCCTCCTCTTCCTCCTCTTCCTCGTCTTCGTCCCACGGCTGGATGTGGGGCGGCGGGGGGCTGTGGGGCGGGGTGAGCGGGGGGCGCCGCCCCAAAGCTCTGCCCCATAGCGCAGCGCACGCGGCGTGTAGGGCTGAGCGGCACCTCTGGGGGGAAACGGGGGGGTGATGGGGGGCAGCTGTGGGGCAGGATATGGGGCAGCTGTGGGGCAGGATATGGGGTAGCTATGGGGAGGATATGGGGTATCTGTGGGACAGCTGTGGGGCAGCTATGGGGCAGGATATGGGGTATCTATGGGGCAGGATATGGGGCAGGATATGGGGTATCTATGGGGCAGCTATGGGGCAGGATATGGGGTAGCTATAGGGCAGGATATGGGGTATCTATGGGGCAGGATATGGGGCAGGATATGGGGTATCTATGGGGCAGCTATGGGGCAGGATATGGGGTAGCTATAGGGCAGGATATGGGGTAGCTGTGGGGCAGCTGTGGGGCAGGATATGGGGTATCTATGGGGCAGCTATGGGGCAGGATATGGGGTAGTTGTGGGGCAGCTGTGGGGCAGGATATGGGGCAGCTGTGGGGCAGCTATGGGGCAGTCTGGGTCACACTATGGGGCAGCTATAGGTCAGCCATGGGGCAGCTATAGATCATCTATAGGCCAGCCATGGGGCATCTATAGGGCAGCTATGGGGCATCTATAGGGCAGCCATGGGGCAGCTATAGGTCAGCTATGGGGCAGCCATAGGGCATCTATAGGGCTGCCATAGGGCAGCTATGGGGCAGTCCTGGGGCATCTATAGGGCCGCCACAGGGGAGCCGTGGGGCAGCTATAGGTCAGCTATGGGGCAGCCATGGGGCGGCTATGGGGCATCTATAGGGCAGCTATGGGGCAGTCTGTGTCACGCTATGGGGCAGCTATAGGGCAGCTATGGGGCAGTCTGTGTCACACTATAGGGCAGCCATGGGGCAGTCTCTCTCACCCTATGGGGCAGCCATGGGGCATCTATAGGGCATCTATGGGGCATCTATAGGTCAGCTATAGGGCAGCTATAGGTCAGCTATGGGGCAGCTATAGGGCAGCCATGGGGCAGCTATAGGTCAGCCATGGGGCAGCTATGGGGCAGCCATGGGGCATCTATAGGGCAGCCATGGGGCGGCTATGGGGCAGTCCTGGGGCATCTATAGGGCCGCCATAGGGGAGCCGTGGGGCAGCCATGGGGCGGCTATGGGGCAGCTATAGGGCAGCCATGGGGCAGCTATAGGTCAGCTATAGGCCAGCCATGGGGCATCTATAGGCCAGCTATGGGGCAGCTATGGGGCAGCCATGGGGCGGCTATGGGGCAGCTATAGGTCAGCTATGGGGCAGCCATGGGGCATCTATAGGGCCGCCATAGGGGAGCCGTGGGGCGGCTATGGGGCGGCTATAGGGCAGCCATGGGGCAGCTATAGGTCAGCTATGGGGCAGCCATGGGGCGGCTATGGGGCGGCCGCGGGTCCGACCTGCAGCAGCTCCGCCCCGCGGCGCAGCGCCACGTCCAGCAGGCGGCTGAGCGGCCGCCACCTCGCCGCGCTCCGCATCGGCGCCGAGTCCAGCAGAGCCGCCGCCGGGGGGCGCCGTCGGGGCTCCGGGTCCAACATGGCCGCCAGCAGCGGCAGCAGCGACGGGGGAACCGCTGGGGGGGGGGGGGGGGGGGGGCGTTCAGACCCCATGGGGACACGGAGGGACCCCACAGGGACCCCATAGAGAAACCCCATATTGACCCCATAGACAGACCCCATAGGGACCCCATAGGGAGACATTGAGACCCCATAGAGAGAGACCCCAAAGGGACCCCATAGAGAAACCCCATAGGGAGACATTGAGACCCCATAGGGACCCCATAGAGAGACCCCATAGAGACAGACCCCATAGGGACCCCACAGGGAGACATTGAGACCCCATAGGGACCCCATAGGGAGACATTGAGACCCCATAGGGACCCCATAGAGACCCCATAGGGACCCCATAGGGATGCATGGAGACCCCATAGAGAAACCCCATAGGGACCCCATAGAGACAGACCCCATAGGGACCCCATAGGGAGACATTGAGACCCCATAGAGAGAGACCCCATAGGGACCCCATAGGGATGCATGGAGACCCTGTAGGGAGACATTGAGACCCCATAGGGACACATAGGGACCCCATAGATACCCCAAAGAGACCCCATAGAGACTCATAGGGAGACATGGAGACCCCATGGGGACCCCATAGAGACAGACCCCATAGGGAGACATTGAGACCCCATAGGGACCCAATGGGACCCAATGGGATTCTATGGGACTTAATGGGACTCAATGGGTTTCTATGGGACCCAATGGGATTCTATGGGTCTCAATGGGACTCAATGGGATTCTATGGGACTCAATGGGACCCAATGGGATTCTCTGGGTCTCAATGGGACTCAATGGGATTCTATGGGGTTCTATAGGATTCTATGGGTCTCAATGGGACTCAGTGGGATTCTATGGGACTCAATGGGACCCAATGAGACTCAATGGGATTCTATGGGACTCAATGGGATTCTATGGGACTCAATGGGACTCAATGGGATTCTATGGGACTCAATGGGATTCTATGGGACTCAATGGGACCCAATGGGACTCAATGGGACCCAATGGGATTCTATGGGTCTCAATGGGACTCAATGGGATTCTATGGGACCCAATGGGATTCTACGGGACCCAATGGGACTCAATGGGATTCTATGGGACTCAATGGGATTCTATGGGACCCAATGGGATTCTATGGGACTCAATGGGATTCTATGGGGTTCTATGGGATTCTGTGGGACTCAATGGGTCCCAATGGGATTCTATGGGACTCAATGGGACTCAGTGGGACTCAATGGGACTCAGTGGGACTCAATGGGACCCAATGGGATTCTATGGGATTCAATGGGACTCAATGGGACTCAATGGGATTCTATGGGACCCAATGGGATTCTATGGGACTCAATGGGATTCTATGGGGTTCTATGGGATTCTGTGGGACTCAATGGGATCCAATGGGACTCTATGGGACTCAATGGGACTCAGTGGGACTCAATGGGACTCAGTGGGACTCAATGGGACCCAATGGGATTCTATGGGATTCAATGGGACTCAATGGGACTCAATGGGATTCTATGGGACCCAATGGGACCCAATGGGATTCTATGGGACCCAATGGGATTCTATGGGATTCAATGGGATTCTATGGGACTCAATGGGACTCAATGGGACCCAATGGGATTCTATGGGATTCTATGGGACCCAATGGGACTCAATGGGACTCAATGGGATTCTATGGGATTCTATGGGACTCAATGGGATTCCATGGGACCCAATGGGACCCAATGGGATTCTATGGGTCTCAATGGGATTCTATGGGACCCAACGGGATTCTATGGGATTCAATGGGACTCAATGGGAACCAGTGTCACCCAATGGGACCCGATGTCCCCCACCGGGCCCCGACGCCCCCCACCCCCCGCCCCCCCCAGCACCCACCTTCCCGCAGCGCGTGGGGCAGCCGCCCCCCCCTCAGCTCCCTCCACGTCTCCCCATCCGCCGCCCGCTCCCCCAGCGCCACCTCGGCCACCGTCAGCCCCAAACTGAACACGTCCGCCTCCGCCGTCGCGCCGTCCCCCCCCCGCCATGGCCGCCACCTCCGGCGCGGCGTAACGCCCGGCTCCGCCTCCGACCCCGCACCCGAAATCCGCCAGCAGGCAGCGGCCTCCGTCCAGCAGCGCGTTGCTGGGTTTGACGTCGCCGTGCGCCATCTGGCGGCCGTGGAGGTGGCGCAGCGCCCCCAGCAGGTCGCTCATGTAAGCGCTCAGCCTCCAGCCCCACATCGGCCCCCGGTTGCGTTGTCTGTTGTTGCCTGTTGTTGTGGTTGTTGTTGTTGCCAGGCTACCGTCGGAGCACAGCTGGCTTTGGAGGTACAACAACCCGCGTTCTTCCCAGGCGGCCCAAAGTTGGACGCAGTGCCGGTTCCGACCCACGGCTCGGTGGCGGAAGGCTTCCAATAGGGTCCGGTTCCGGTCCGTGGGGCCGCGGAAACGCCGGGCGCTGCGTTTCAGGGCGTAAAGGCGGCCGTCGGCGAGGCTGCGGACCTGGGGGGGGAGATGGGGGTCATGGGGGGGTGGGGTGGGGGTCGAGGGGGGGTGGGAGATGAGGGTTAGGGTTAGGGACCCATTGGGTTTCATTGGGTCCCACTGAGTCCCATTGGGTGACACTGGATCCCATTGAGACCCATTGGGTCCCATTGTGTCCCACAGAATCCCACTGAGTCCCATAGAATCCCATAGAATCCCATTGGGTCCCATTGAGACCCATAGAATCCCATTGAGACCCATAGAATCCCATTGGGTCCCATTGGGTCCCATAGAATCCCATTGGGTCTCATTGTGTCCCATTGAGACCCATAGAATCCCATTGGGTCTCGTTGTGTCCCATTGAGACCCATAGAATCCTATTGGGACCCATTGGGTCCCATAGAATCCCATTGAATCCCATTGGGTCCCATGGAATCCCATTGAATCCCATTGGGTCCCATTGAGACCCATAGAATCCCATTGGGTCCCATTGGGTCCCATAGATTCCCATTGGGTCCCATTGTGCCCCATTGAGTCCCATAGAATCCCATTGGGTCCCATTGAGTCCCATTGAGTCCCATAGAATCCCATTGGGTCCCATTGAGTCCCATTGAGTCCCATTGAATCCCATTGGGTCCCATTGAGACCCATAGAATCCCATTGAGTCCCATTGGGTCCCATAGAATCCCATAGAATCCCATTGTGTCCCATAGAATCCCATTGGGTCCCATTGAGTCCCATTGGGTCCCATAGAATCCCACTGAGTCCCATTGGGTCCCATTGAGACCCATAGAATCCCATTGAGTCCCATTGAGTCCCATTGAGACCCATAGAATCCCATTGGGTCCCATTGAATTCCATTGGGTGACACTGGGTCCCATTGAATTCCATTCGGTCCCATTGAGACCCCATAGGGAGACCCCATAGAGCTGCCCTATAGGGAGACCCCAAACAGAGACCCCATAGAGCAGCCCTATAGCCAGACCCCATAACCCATATAGAGCTCCACCCCACAACCCCATAGCCCCACCCCACACCCCATAGCTCTGCCCCATAGCTCCACCCCACACCCCATAGCTCACCCCACACCCCATAACCCCGCCCCATATCCCCACCCCACACCCCATAACGCCACCCCACACCCCATATCCCCACCCCACACCCCATAACCCACCCCACACCCCATAACCCCGCCCCATATCCCCATCCCACACCCCATAACGCCACCCCACACCCCATATCCCCACCCCACACCCCAGATTGCCACCCCACACCCCATATCCCCACCCCACACCCCATAACCCCGCCCCGCATCCCCACCCCACACCTTGTACACCACCCCATAGGACCCTCGGCCCAGCAGCCCCATAGATTCGAAGCACTGCTTGAAGGAACTCTCGGGCCGCCGTGGGTCGTACAGGTGGCCGTGGGGCAGCCCCACAAAACCGGGGGGGGCGACCAAACAACGGGGTTCCCGACCCCATAACTTATGGGGCGCAGTGGGGCGACGCAGGCGGCTCCGGCTGTGGGGTCGGGTGGGGCGGCCCGGGGTGGGGGGGAGGGACATGTGGGGCGCTGTGGGGCAGAGGGGGGGTGAGGAGGGAGGTTCTGCCCCACTGCGCCCCATAGATTGCTTCCCATAGACCCACATCACCCCATAACCCCATAGAACCCCATAGGACCCCATATAACCCCAAACAACCCCATACGACCCCATAGGATCCCATATGACCCCATATGACCCCATATAACCCCATATAACCCCATATGACCCCACATAACCCCATATGACCCCATAACCCAACACACCCCATAACCCCATATGACCCCATATGACTCCATAGGACCCCATACAACCCCATAGGACCCCATAATCCCATAGGACCCCATAACCCCATATGACCCCATAACCCCATAGAACCCCGTATAACCCCATATGACCCCATAGGACCCCATAAAACCCCTTATAACCCCATATGATCCCATAGGACCCCATGACCCCACACACCCCATAACCCCATAAAACCCCAGAGGAGCCCATAACCCCATATGACCCCATAACCTCACACACCTCATAACCCCATATAACCCCATACGACCCCACAACCCCACACGACCCCATAACCCCATAGGACCCCATAACCCCATAGGACCCCACACATCCCATAACCCCATACGACCCCATAGGATCCCATATAATCCCATACGACCCCACACGACCCCATAGGACCCCATAACCCCATACAACCCCATACGACCCCATATAAGCCCATAGGATCCCATATAACCCCATAGGACCCCACACACCCCATAACCCCATATAACCCCATAACCCCATAGGACCCCACACACCCCATAACCCCATACGACCCCATAGGATCCCATATAAGCCCATACGACCCCATAGCCCCATATAACCCTATAGGACCCCATAGGACCCCATAGGACCCCATAACCCCACACATCCCATAACTCCATACAATCCCATATGACCCCATAACCCCACACGCCCCATAACCCCATACGACCCCATAACCCCATAGGACCCCATAAGACCCCATAGGACCCCATAGGACCCCATAACTCCGCTCTCACCCTCAGTTTCCCACGCGCCGTTTCCCGCCAACGGCTCCGGACCCAACCTTTGGCCACGCCCCCCCGCCCTTCCAAGCAACCAATGGGAAGCGGCTGCTCCGAGATCCCGCCCCCTTCTCGGCCAATCTGAACGCTCTATGGGAGCGACGCCACTTCCGGGAGGCGTCAGCCAATGGGGAGAGGCGGCGCAGCGGCCCCTCCCTACTGCCCGTGGGAGCGCGGCGCGGAGAACCCGCCCCTTCCGGGATGCGACAGCCAATGGGGAGCGTTAGAGCCGTGGCCCCGCCCACTCCGCGGGAACATCCGCCCCGAATGTTCCTATAGGGTCTATGGGGTCCCTGTGGGGTTATGGGGTCTCTATGGGGTCCCTATGGGGTCTCTATGGGGTTATGGGGTCTCTATGGTGTCCCTATAGGGGCCCTATGGGGTCTCTATGGGGTTATGGGGTCCCTATGGGGTCCCTATGGGGTCTCTATAGGGTTATGGGGTCCCTATGGGGTCTCAGTGGGATTATGGGGTCCTTATGGGGTCCCTATGGGGTCTCTATGGGGTTATGGGATCCCTATGGGGTCCCTATGGGGTCCCTATGGGGTTATGGGGTCCCTATGGGGTCCCTATGGGGTCTCTATGGAGTTACGGGGTCTCTATGGTGTCCCTATGGGGTTATGAGGTCTCTATGGGGTTATGGGGTCTGTATGGGTGTCCCTATGGGGTTGTGGGGTCCCTATGGGGTTATAGGGTCCCTATGGGGTCTCAATGGGATTATGGGGTCCTTATGGGGTCCCTATGGGGTCTCTATGGGGTTATGGGATCCCTATGGGGTCCCTATGGGGTCCCTATGGGGTTATGGGGTCCCTATGGGGTCCCTATGGGGTCTCTATGGAGTTACGGGGTCTCTATGGTGTCCCTATGGGGTTATGAGGTCTCTATGGGGTTATGGGGTCTGTATGGGTGTCCCTATGGGGTTGTGGGGTCCCTATGGGGTTATGGGGTCCCTATGGGGTCTCTATGGGGTTATGGGGTCTCTATGGGGTCCCTATGGGGTTATGAGGTCTCTATGGGATTATGGGGTCTCTATGGTGTCTCTATGGGATCCCTATGGGGTCTCTGTGGGGTTATGGGGTCCCTTTGGGGTTGTGGGGTCCCTATGGAGTCCCTATGGGGTCTCTATGCGGTTATGGGGTCCCTATGGGGTTATGAGGTCTCTATGGGGTCCCTATGGGGTTATGGGGTCCCTATGGGGTCTCTATGGGGTCCCTATGGGGTCTCTATGGGGTTATGGGGTCTCTATGGAGAGGATGGAGATGGGGATGGAGATGAGGATGAGGATGAAGATGAAGATGAAGGTGGGGATGGGGATGAAGACAGAGATGGGGACGAGGATGAAGATGAGGATGGGGATGAAGATGGGGATGGGGATGAAGATGGGGATGAGGATGAAGGCGAGGATGAAGATGGGGATGAGGAGGAAGATGGGGATGAAGATGAGGATGAGGATGAAGATGGGGATGAAGATGAAGATGGGGATGAGGATGAAGATGAGGATGGAGATGGGGATGAAGATGGGGATGGAGATGAGGAGGAAGATGGGGATGAAGATAAGGATGGAGATGGGGATGAAGATGGGGATGGGGATGAAGATGGGGATGGAGATGGGGATGAGGAGGAAGATGAAGATGAAGGTGGGGATGAGGATGGGGATGGGGATGAAGACAGAGATGGGGACGAGGATGAAGATGAGGATGGGGATGAAGATGGGGATGAGGATGAAGATGATGGGGATGAAGATGAAGATGGAGATGGGGATGAAGATGAAGATGGGGATGAGGATGAAGATGAGGATGGAGATGGGGATGAGGATGGGGATGGGGATGAGGATGAAGATGGGGATGAAGATGATGGGGATGAAGATGAAGACGAGGACGAGGATGAAGATGAAGACGAAGACGAGGACGACGCCGTGGCAGCCCTTTATTACGGCTCAGAAGCCCGCGCTCACAGCCAGCGCCACGACGACGACGACGCCGCCGCCGCCGAGGCCGAAGGCTCCCGGTGCTCCGACGGCGGCGCCGCCGGTGACGAAGGTGACGCCGGACGCCCGCCGCGCGATCCAGGCGGAGTAGGAGCTGACCCGGGTGTAAACGCCGGGCCGGTTCGGCACCGCGCAGCCCTCGCCCCAGCTCACGATGCCCACCAGCACCCAGCGCCCCCCGGACGGGCAAACCAGGGGGCCGCCCGAGTCACCCTGCGGGGAGGGGGGGCGTCAGGGGGGCGCGGGGGGGTGGGGGGACACGGGGGGACGGGGGGGGACACATGGGGACACATAGAGATCAATAGGGACGCGTGGGGACGCATGGAGACCCCGTAGAGATCCATAGGGACACATGGGGACACATGGGGACCCCGTAGAGATCCATAGGGACACATGGGGACACATGGGGACCCCGTAGAGATCCATAGAGACACATGGGGACACATAGGGACACATGGGAAGACGTGGGGACACGTGGGGACACATGGGGACACATTGGGATCCATAGGGACATGTGGGGACACATGGGGACCCCATAGAGATCCACAGGTACCAGAGGGGCAAACCAGGGGGCCGCCAGAGTCACCCTGCGGGGAGGGGGGGGCGTCAGGGGGGCGCGGGGGGGACAGGGGGGACACATGGGGACCGTGGGGACACATAGGGGCACACGGGGACATGTGGGGACACGTAGGGACACATGGGGACACATGGGGTCAGATAGGGACACATAGGGACACGTGGGGACACATGGAGACCCCATAGAGATTAATAGGGACACGTGGGGACCCATAGGGACACGTGGGGACACATGGGGACACGTAGGGATCCATAGGGACACATGGGGACACGTGGGGACACATGGGGACCCATAGGGACACGTGGGGACACATGGGGACACGTAGGGATCCATAGGGACACATGGGGACACGTGGGGACACATAGGGACATGTGGGGACACGGGGGGACACATAGGGACACATGGGGACCCCATAGAGACCCATAGGGACACATGGGGACACATAGGGACATGTGGGGACACATAGGGACACACAGAGATTAATAGGGACACGTGGGGACACATGGGGACCCCACGACCCCAGCCCCCCCACCCCCTGACCTTTGACCTCCGCCCCCTGACCTTGCAGGTGTCCCTGATGCCCCGCGGGTACCCGGCACAGATCCTACCCCCATCACCCCCAAATACCCCCCATAGAGACCCCATATCCCCCATAGAGACCCCATAGAGACCCCATAGGGACCCCATCACCCCCATAGAGACCCCATCACCCCATAGGGACCCCATAGAGACCCCATATCCCCCATAGAGACCCCACAGGGACCCCATAACCCCATAGAGACCCCCACCACCCCCATAGGGACTCCATCACCCCCATCACCCCCACAGAGACCCCATCACTCCCATAGAGACCCCATAGGGACCCCATATCCCCCATAACCCCATAGGGACCCCATCACCCCCATAGAGACCCCATAGAGACCCCATATCCCCCATAGGGACCCCATAGGGACCCCATATCCCCCATAAGGACCCCATAGAGACCCCATAACCACATAGGGACCCCATCACTCCCATAGAGACCCCATATCCCCCATATCCCCCATAGGGACCCCATAACCCCATAGGGACCCCATCACCTCCACAGAGACCCCATAGAGACCCCACAACCCCATCACCCCATCTCCCCCCGCCACCCCCCGCCCCCTGACCCTTGACCTCCGCCCCCTGACCTTGCAGGTGTCCCGGATGCCCTGCGGGTGATCATAACCCCATAGAGACCCCCATCACCCCCATAGGGACCCCACAGAGACCCCATATCCCCCATAGAGACCCCATACAGACCCCATCACCCCCATAAGGACCCCATCACCCCCATAGAGACCCCATAGGGACCCCATAGAGACCCCATATCCCCCATAAGGACCCCATAACCCCATAGAGACCCCATCACCCCCATAGGGACCCCCATAAGGACCCCATATCCCCAGTAGGGACCCATAGAGCCCCCATATCCCCCATAAGGACCCCATAGAGACCCCATATCCCAATAGGGACCCCATCTCCCCATCTCCCCCCGCCACCCCCCGCCCCCTGACCCCTGACCTCCGCCCCCTGACCCCTGACCTTGCAGGTGTCTCGGATGCCCTGCGGGTACCCGGCGCACAGCATAACCCCATAGAGACCCCATAGGGACCTCATATGCCTCCACAACCCCATCGCCCCATCTCCCCCCGCCCCCTGACCCCTGACCTTCACCCCCTGACCCTTGACCTCCGCCCCCTGACCTTGCAGGTGTCCCTGATGCCCTGCGGGTGATCATAACCCCATAGAGACCCCATCTCCCACATAGGGACCCCATGACCCCATCTCCCCCCGCCACCCCCCGCCCCCTGACCCTTGACCTTCACCCCCTGACCCTTGACCTCCGCCCCTGACCTTGCAGGTGTCCCGGATGCCCTGGGGGTACCCGGCGCACAGCATAACCCCATAGAGACCCCCATAAGGACCCCATATCCCCAATAGGGACCCCATAGAGACCCCATCACCCCATAGGGACCCCACGACCCCATCTCCCCCCACCACCCCCCGCCCCCTGACCCCTGACCTTCGCCCCCTGACCCCTGACCTTGCAGGTGTCCCGGATGCCCTGGGGGTACCCGGCGCACAGCATAACCCCATAGAGACCCCCATAAGGACCCCATATCCCCAATAGGGACCCCATAGAGACCCCATCACCCCATAGGGACCCCACGACCCCATCTCCCCCCACCACCCCCCGCCCCCTGACCCCTGACCTTCGCCCCCTGACCCCTGACCTTGCAGGTGTCCCGGATGCCCTGGGGGTACCCGGCGCACAGCATAACCCCATAGAGACCCCATAACCCCATCACCCCATCTCCCCCCCCCACCCCCCGCCCCCTGACCCCTGACCTCCGCCCCCTGCCCCCTGACCTTGCAGGTGTCGCGGATGCCCTGGGGGTACCCGGCGCACAGCATGTCGTCGCGGACGCGGCGCGGCGGCAGCGCGGTCCCCATGTGGGTGCCGTAGAGGCGGCGGCACAGCGCCTGCGCCATCAGCGGCACCGCCACCTCCTGCAGCCGCCGCGGCGACGGCAGGTCCTCTGCGCCACACGTCAGGCCAACAACGCCCCACACCCACCCGCCGGCACCCACCGGGACCCACGGGGACCCCATAGAGACCCACAGAACCCACAGGGCCCCATAGAGACCCATAGGGATCCATAAAGAGCCATAGACCCCATAGAGACTCATAGGGACCCATAGGAACCCATAGGGACCCGTAGGGATCCATAGAGACCCATAGGGACCCACAGACCCCATAGAGACCCACAGACCCCATAGAGACCCATAGGGACCCGTAGAGTCCCATAGAGACCCACAGAACCCATAGAGACCCATAGAGACACAGAGACTCATAGGGACCCACAGAGACTCATAGGGACCCATAGAGACCCATAGAGACCCACAGAGACTCATAGGGACCCATAGGAACCCATAGAGACCCACAGACCCCAAACGCCCCACACGGACCCACCAGGGACCCACCGGGACCCACGGGGACCCACAGAACCCACAGGGACCCGTACAGACCCATAGGGACCCATAGAGACCCACAGAACCCACAGGGCCCCATAGAGACCCATAGGGATCCATAAAGAGCCATAGACCCCATAGAGACCCCATAGGGACCCTTAGACCCCGTAGGGATCCATAGAGACCCACAGACCCCATAGGGACCCATAGAGACCCATAGGGACCTATAGGGACCCATAGGGACCCATAGGGACCCATAGAGACTCATAGAGACCCACAGAGACTCATAGGGACCCGTAGGAACCCATAGAGACCCATAGAGACTCATAGGGACCCATAGAGACCCACAGACCCCATAGAGACTCATAGGGACCCATAGGAACCCATAGAGACCCACAGACCCCAAACGCCCCACACGGACCCACCGGGGACCCACCGGGACCCACGGGGACCCACAGAACCCACGGGGACCCATAGAGACCCATAGGGACCCCATAGAGACCCACAGGGACCCCATAGAGACCCACAGAACCCACAGGGCCCCATAGAGACCCATAGAGATCCATAAAGAGCCATAGACCCCATAGAGACCCACAGACCCCATAGGGACCCATAGAGCCCCACAGAGCCCCGTAGAGACCCCATAGAGCCCCCATCCCCCATAGAGACCCCATAGAGACCCCATAGAGCCCCCAGCCCCCATAGCGACCCCACTGAGACCCCAGCCCCCATAGAGCCCCATAGAGACCCCACAGAGCCCCCAGACCCCATAGAGACCCCATAGAGACCCCACAGAACCCCATACAGCCCCTATAGAGCCCCATAGAGACCCCACAGAGCCCCCAGACCCCATAGAGACCCCACAGAGACCTCATAGAGACCCATAGAGCCCCATGGAGCCCCATAGAGACCCCACAGAGACCCCAGACCCTATAGAGACCCCACAGAACCCCATAGAGACCCCAAGGAGCCCCATAGAGCCCCCACAGAGCCCCATAGAGACCCCATAGAGCCCCCAGCTCCCATAGCAACCCCACTGAGACCCCAGCCCCCATAGAGCCCCATAGAGACCCCACAGAGCCCCCAGACCCCATAGAGACCCCATAGAGCCCCCCGCTCCCATAGCGACCCCATAGAGCCCCCACAGAGACCCCAGACCCCATAGAGACCCCACAGAGACCCCATAGAGCCCCATAGAGACCCCAGACCCCATAGAGACCCCATAGAGCCCCATAGATCCCCATAGAGCCCCCAGACCCCATAGGGACCCCATAGATCCCCATAGAGCCCCATAGAGCCCCATAGAGACCTCATAGAGACCCCATAGAGACCCCAGCCCCTTTAGAGACCCCATAGAGCCCCATAGAGACCCCATAGAAACCCCATAGAGACCCCACAGAGACCCCATAGAGCCCCATAGAGCCCCATAGAGACCCCAGACCCCATAGAGACCCCATAGGGACCCCATAGATCCCAATAGAGACCCCACAGAGACCCCAGACCCTATAGAGACCCCACAGAACCCCAAGGAGCCCCATAGAGACCCCCCAGAGCCCCCATCCCCCATAGCGACCCCCCAGTGCCCCCCCCTCTCACCTCCTTCCCCGATGTCCCCCCAGCCGGTGGCCACACATCGGGTCCCGGCAGGGAAATTCAACGTGGGGCTGGGCAAACAGACGGGGGCTACGGTGGCCCCATAAGTGACGGGTCGGGCCAGTTGGGCCAAGGCGATGTCCCCGCTGGTGGCCTCCCCCGCGTAGGCCGGGTGGGGGAGCAGGCGGTCCAGTGGCACGGTTCTGTTGTGACTCCGTGGCCCAGAAAGCTCCTGGACCCCCAGCAGAACCGAATATTTCCGGGGGTCCAAACTCCTGGGGGGAGGCAAGAGGTGAGGCCCCCGTGGCTACCGCTGGGGTCACGTGGCTGCTGCGGGGTCCCGTTGGCCACCATTGGGTCCCACTTGGTTCTGTTGGGTTCTGTTGGCCACCATTGGGAACCATTGGGTCTCGTTGGGTTCTGTTGGCCACCATTGGGTCCCATTGGGTCCCACTGGGCTCTGTTGGCCACCAATGGGTTCTGTTGGCCACCGTTGGGTCCCACTGGGTCCCATTGGGTTCTGTTGGCCACCATTGGGAACCATTGGGTCCCACTGGGCTCTGTTGGCCACCATTGGGTTCTGTTGGCCACCATTGGGTTCTGTTGGCCACCGTTGGGAACCATTGGGTCTCATTGGGTTCTGTTGGCCACCATTGGGTTCTGTTGGCCACCGTTGGGAACCATTGGGTCTCGTTGGGTTCTGTTGGCCACTGTTGGGTTCTGTTGGCCACCATTGGGTCCCATTGGGTCTCATTGGGTTCTGTTGGCAACCGTTGGGTTCTGTTGGCCACCATTGGGTCCCATTGGGTCCCACTGGGTTCTGTTGGCCACCGTTGGGTTCTGTTGGCCACCGTTGGGTCCCATTGGGTCCCATTGGGTTCTGTTGGCCACCGTTGGGTTCTGCTGGTCACCATAGAGCCCCACAGATCCCCCATACAACCCCATAGGGACCCAATGAGCCCCCATACGACCCTATAGAGCCCCCATTATGACCCCATAGGGACCCACAGAGCCCCACAGAGCCCCACAAACCCCCCCAAAGCCCCATAGAGCCCCCCTGCCCCCCAACCCCCCTTCCCCCCCCATTTCCCCACTCACCCCTGGAAGCAGTGGGCGGCCGTCAGCACCCACAGCGGGGCCACGAGGGAAACCCCACAGATGTGGGTCCCGTCCCTCAGCAGGCTGCCCTGCCACGGCCACTGCCCCGCGTCCGCGTCCTCTCCCCCCACGTTGCGCCGGGACCCCACGGCCAGGGGGCGGCCGCAGGCTGAGGGGACACCGAGGTGGGGGGGGGGGTTAGGGGGGGGTCTGGGGGTCCCTGTGGGGTCGTATGGGGGCTCTGTGGGGTTGTATGGGGGCTCTGTGGGGTTCTATGGGGGCCTTATGGGTCCCTATGGTGTTCTATGGGGTTGTATGGGGTTGTAAGGGGGCTCTGTGGGTCCCTATGGGGCTCTGTGGGTCCCTATGGGGTCGTATGGGGGCTCTGTGGGGCTCTATGGGGCTCTGTGGGGTCGTATGGGGGCTCTGTGGGTCCCTAAGAGGTCACATGGGGGCTCTATGGGGCTCTGTGGGTCCCTATGGGGTCGTAATGGGGCTCTGTGGGGCTCTATGGGGTCGTATGGGGGCTCTGTGGGGCTCTGTGGGTCCCTATGGGGTTATATGGGGGCTCTGTGGGGCCCTATGGGGTTGTATGGGGGCTCTGTGGGGCTCTATGGGGTTGTATGGGGGCTCTGTGGGGCTCTATGGGGTTTTAAGGGGGCTCTGTGGGTCCCTATGGGGTCGTATGGGGGCTCTGTGGGGTCGTATGGGGCTCTGTGGGGTTGTATGGGGGCTCTGTGGGGTTGTATGGGGGTTCTATGGGGTCGTATGGGGGCTCTGTGGGTCCCTATGGGGTTGCATGGGGGCTCTGTGGGGCTCTATGGGGTCGTATGGGGGCTCTATGGGGCTCTGTGGGTCCCTATGGGGTTATATGGGGGCTCTGTGGGGCCCTATGGGGTCGTATGGGTGCTCTGTGGGGCTCTATGGGGTCGTATGGGGGATCTGTGGGGCTCTATGGGGTCGTATGGGGGCTCTGTGGGTCCCTATGGGGTCGTATGGGGGCTCTGTGGGGCTCTATGGGGTTGTATGGGGGATCTGTGGGGCTCTATGGGGTTCAATGGGGGCTCTGTGGGGCTCTGTAGGGTTGTAAAGGGGCACTGTGGGGTTGTATGGGGCTCTGTGGGTCCCTATGGGGTCGTATGGGGGCTCTGTGGGTCCCTATGGGGCTCTGTGGGGTCTCTATGGGGCTCTGTGGGGTTCTATGGGGCTCTGTGGGGTCTCTATGGGGCTCTATGGGGCTCGATGAAGTTCTATGGGGCTCTGTCGGTCTCTATGGGGCTCTGTGGGGTTCTATGGGGTTCTATGGGGTCTCTATGGGGCTCTGTGGGGTTCTATGGGGTCTCTATGGGGCTCTATGGGGTCTCTATGGGGCTCTGTGGGGTTCTATGGGGTTCTATGGGGTCTCTATGGGGCTCTGTGGGGTTCTATGGGGTCTCTATGGGGCTCTATGGGGTCTCTATGGGGCTCTGTGGGGTTCTATGGGGTTCTATGGGGTCTCTATGGGGCTCTGTGGGTCCCTATGGGGCTCTGTGGGGTCTCTATGGGGCTCTGTGGGGTTCTATGGGGTCTCTATGGGGTCTCTATGGGGCTCTGTGGGTCACCATGGGATCTATGGGGCTCTATAGGGCGCTGAGGGGCGCTATGGGGTGGCTGTGGGGTGGCTGTGGGGCACTATTGGGCTCTATGGGGTGTTGTGGGCTTCTGTGGGGCTCTATGGGGTGCTGTGGGATTCCTCTGGAGTTCTGTGGGGTGCTATGGGGCAGTTATGGGGTGCTATGAGGCTCTATGGGGCAGCTATGGGGCAGTTATGGGGCGCTATGGGGCTTTATAGGGTGCTATGGGGCAGTTATGGGGTGCTATGGGGCACTATGGGGTGCTATGGGGCAGTCATGGGGCGCTATGGGGCTCTATGGGCGCTATGGGGCTCTTTGGGGCTCTATGGGGCACTATGAGGCTCTATGGGGCAGCTATGGGGCAGCTATGGGGCTCACCCGGCTGTGCCCGTGTCAGCTCCGACGCCTTCACTGCAGGGGGGGGGAAATGGGGGTGGGGTCAGAGTGGGACCCCCAACCCCAAATCCCCCAAATCCCCCAAATCCCCCCCAAATCCCCCAAATCCCCCCATATCCCAAACCCCCAACCCCAAATCCCCCAAATCCCCCCATATCCCAAACCCCCATGTCCCCAGCGCTGCCCCATAGATGTGGGGCTGCCCCATAGCGTCCCCATGTCCCCAGCGCCGCCCCATAGATGTGGGGCTGCCCCATAGCATCCTCACAACCCCACAGATCTCAGCCTGCCCCATAGCATCCCCATGTCCCCTGCACTGCCCCATAGATGTGGGGCAGCCCCATAGCATCCTCACAACCCCATAGATCTCAGCCTGCCCCATAGCGCCCCCATGTCCCCAGCGCCGCCCCATAGACGTGGGGCTGCCCCACATCTTCCCACCTCCCCTCCCCCCCGAAGCCGCAGCTCTGCCCCACACTTATGGGGCAGCCCCACACCCACCTGCGTGCGCGCCGTGTTCCCATCCGTCCCCATCGCAGCGGGGCAGCGGGGCGGATTTGGGGACGAGGATGAAGAAGAGGAAGAGGAGGAAGAGGAGGGCGATCTGTGGGGCGCCCATGGGATCCCGGCCGCTCTCAGCCCCACCGATTTCACCCCACATTTATGGGGTGGGGATGTGTGGGGCGGAGCCGGGAGTCGCCCGACGGGTTCCCCCACCTCCCCCGCTTATGGGGTCAGCGTAGGGACAGCTTCAATGGGGTGAAATGTGGGGCGGGGGGTCGCGACGCCTCCCCTCGGCCCCATAAGCGCCGCCCCATAGCTGTAGGGTAGGGTGTGGGGTGGGGGGGGGAACCCGAACTTATGGAGTTGACGCCCCAACGCGACAGGGGAGCGACGTGTCCCGACAGGCGCTTGTGGGGTGGGGACACACAAGTGTGGGGTGGGACCCCCAAGTTTGGGGTGGGGACCCACAAGTGTGGGGTGGGACCCATAAGTTTGGGGTGGGACTCATAAGTTTGGCATAGGACCCACAAATTTGGGGTGGGGACCCCCAAGTGTGGGGTGGGACCCCATAAGTTTGGGTTGGGACCCCATAAGTGTGGGGTGGGACCCGCAAGTGTGGGGTGGGACCCATAAGTGTGGGGCGAGACCCCCAAGTGTGGGGTGGGACCCATAAGTTTGGGGTGGGACCCATATTTTTGGGGTGGGACCCATAAGTGTGCAGTGGGACCCATAAGTGTGGGGTGGGACCCCCATAAGTGTGGGGTGGGACCCCCAAGTGTGGGGAGGGACTCATAAGTTTGGGGTGCGACCCATAAGTTTGGGGTGGGACCCCCATAAGTGTGGGGTAGGACTCATTGGGGTGGGACCCCCAAGTGTGGGGTGGGACCCCCATAAGTGTGGGGTGGGACCCACAAGTTTGGGGTGGGACCCAAAAGATTGGGGTGGGACCCATAAGTGTGCAGTGGGACTCATAAGTTTGGGGGGGAGACCCACAAGTGTGGGGTGGGACCCATAAGTTTGGCGTGGGACCCACAAGTTTGGGTTGGGGACCCCCAAGTGTGGGGTGGGACCCATAAGTTTGGGGTGGGACTCATAAGTTTGGGGTGGGACTCATAAGTTTTGGGGGGGACCCACAAGTGTGCGGTGGGACCCATAAGTTTGGAGTAGGACCCCCAAGTTTGGAGTGGGGACCCACAAGTGTGGGGTGGGACCCATAAGTTTGGGGTGGGACCCATAAGTTTGGGGGGGGACCCATAAGATTGGGTTGGGACCCCCAAGTGTGGGGTGGGACCCCCAAGTCTGGGATGGGACCCATAAGTGTGGGCTGGGACCCCCACAAGTTTGGGGTGGGACCAAGTGTGGGGTGGGACCCATAAGTGTGGGTTGGGACCCCCATAAGTGTGGGGTGGGACCCATAAGTTTGGGGTTGGACCCATAAGTTTGGGGTGGGACCCCCAAGTGTGGGGTGGGACTCATAAGTGTGGGGTGGGATCCCCAAGTGTGGGGTGGGGACCCATAAGTTTGGGGTGGGACCCCCAAGTGTGCAGTGGGACCCATAAGTTTGGGGTGGGACCCATAAGTATGGGGTGGGACCCCCAAGTGTGGAGTGGGACCCAGAAGTTTGGGGTGGGACCCATAAGTTTGGGGTGGGACCCCCAAGTGTGGGGTGGGACTCATAAGTGTGGGGTGGGACCCCCAAGTGTGGGGTGGGGACCCATAAGTTTGGGGTGGGACCCCCAAGTGTGCAGTGGGACCCAGAAGTTTGGGGTGGGACCCATAAGTATGGGGTGGGACCCCCAAGTGTGGAGTGGGACCCAGAAGTTTGGCGTGGGACCCATAAGTTTGGGGTGGGACCCCCAAGTGTGGGGTTGGGGAACCCTCAGGGCCCTATAGAACCCTATAGATCCTCTCTGGCCCCATAGAGACCCCACAGACCCCATATGGCCCCACAGAGTCCCTATAGCACCATAGAGACCCCATATGGACCCCATAGTGCCCCACAGTGACCCATAGGGGCCCTCTCTGGCCCCATAGAGACCCACATAGAGACCCATAGAGACCCCATAGAGCCCCATAGAGACCCCACAGTGCCCAACAGTGCCCCATAGAGACCCCATAGAGACCCCATAGAGACCCCATAGAGACCCCATAGAGCCCCATAGAGACCCCATAGAGCTGCATAGAGACCCCATAGAGACTCACAGAGCCCAACAGTGCCCCATAGAGCCCCATAGAGACCCCATGGAGACCCCATAGAGCTCCATAGTGCCCCATAGAGACCCCATAGAGCCCCATAGAGACCCCATAGAGACCCCATAGAGCCCCACAGAGCCCCATAGAGACCCCATAGAGACTCACAGAGCCCCATAGAGACCCATAGAGACCCCATAGAGCCCCACAGAGCCCCATAGAGACCCCATAGAGACCCCATAGAGCCCCATAGAGCCCCATAGAGCCCCATAGAGACCCCACAGAGCCCCATAGAGCCCAGCAGTGCCCCATAGAGCCCCATAGAGACCCCACAGACCCCATAGAGACCCCATAGTGCCCAACAGTGCCCCATAGAGCCCCATAGAGACCCCACAGAGCCCCATAGAGCCCCATAGAGACCCCATAGAGACTCACACAGCCCCATAGAGACCCATAGAGACCCCATAGAGACCCACGGAGCCAAATAGTGCCCAGCAGTGCCCTACAGAGCCCCATAGAGACCCCATAGAGCCCCATAGAAACCCCACAGTGCCTAACAGTGCCCCATAAAGCTCCATAGAGACCCCATAGAGCCCCATAGAGACCCCATGGTGCCCCATAGAGACCCCATAGAGACTCACAGAGCCCCATAGAGCCCCATAGTGCCCAGCAGTGCCCCATAGAGACCCCATAGGGCCACACAGAGCCCCATAGAGACCCCATAGAGACTCCATAGAGAACCCATAGTGCCCCCAGCCCCCATAGAGACCCCATAGAGACCCCATAGAGCCCAGCAGTGCCCCACCGAGCCCCACAGAGCCCTAAAAGCCCCCTCCCCACTCTCCCCCCCCTCCCACCCCCCCCAAAATGGCGGCGCCCGCACGGCGCCGCGCACAAAATGGCGGCGCCCTCACTGAGCCCTAAGCGGATGTAGGCGGGGCAGAAGAAACGGAACCGGAAGTGAGGGAGGCGGGCAACAGCGGCGGGCCGGAAGCTCAGGCGAGCAGCATTTCCGGCCGCGGGGGGTGCCGGGATCGCAGCGCAGAGCGGAGCGGAGCAGAGATGGTACCGGCGGGGGGGGAGGGGAAGGGAGAAACGGAGGGGAAGTGGGGGCGGGGGGAGCGGGGCGGAGGGGGCGGGGCTATGGGCGGGGGGGGCGGGGCCTGCCGGGGGGTTTGGGGGGGCCTGCAGTCACAAAGCGCCGTTTCGGAGCCCCTCCCCCCTTCTCCCCCCCCCCCCCCGTGGTTGGGACACGCCCACGGCGCCAGGCCACGCCCACGAAACGAAGCCACGCCCACAAAGCTCGAGGCCACGCCCACCGCGCGATTGGGGGCGCTTTGTAGACCCACCCCGAGGCCACGCCCACAAAGCGAGGCCACGCCCCCATCTCGAGGCCACGCCCACAAAGCGAGGCTGGAGCCCATGAGGCCCCGCCCCCTGACCCCATAACCACTGACCCTATAACCCCACAACCCCTGACCCCATGACCCCATAACCCCTGACCCCAAAACCTCTGACCCCATAATCTTAACCCCATAACCCTTGACCCCATAACCCCTGACCCCAAAACCTCTGACCCCATAATCTTGACCCCATAACCCCATAAGTGACCCCATAACCCCATAAGTGACCCCATAACTGACCCTGTAACTACAGGACGTGTTCCTGATGATCCGGCGCCACAAGTCCCATGATCCCATAAATGACCCCATAACCCCATGACCCCATAAGTGACCCCATGACCCCATAACCCCATAACTGACCCTATAACTGACCCTATAACTGACCCCATAACTACAGGACGTGTTCCTGATGATCCAGCGCCACAAGACCCATAACCCCATAACCCCATAACCGACCCCATAACCGACCCTATAACCGACCCTATATAGGACGTGTTCCTGATGATCCGGCGCCACAAGACCCATGACCCCATAAGTGATCCCATGACCCCATAACCGACCCTATAACCGACCCTATAACTGACCCTATATAGGACGTGTTCCTGATGATCCGGCGCCACAAGACCCATAACCCCATGACCCCATAACAATTTACAGGACGTGTTCCTGATGATCCGGCGCCACAAGACCCATAACCCCATGACCCCATAACCGACCCCATAACCGACCCTATATAGGATGTGTTCCTGATGATCCGGCGCCACAAGACCCATAACCCCATGACCCCATAACCGACCCCATAACCGACCCTATATAGGATGTGTTCCTGATGATCCGTCGGCACAAGACCCATGACCCCATAAGTGACCCCATATCCCCATAAGTGACCCCATAACCCCATAGCTGACCCCATAACAATTTGTAGGACGTGTTCCTGATGATCCGGCGGCACAAGACCCATAACCCCATAGCTGACCCCATAACTGACCCTATAAGTGACCCCATAACCCCATAACTGCAGGACGTGTTCCTGATGATCCGGCACCACAAGACCCATGACCCCATGACCCCATAACCGACCCTATAACCGACCCCATACAGGACGTGTTCCTGATGATCCGGCGGCACAAGACCCATGACCCCATGACCCCATAGCTGACCCTATAACAATTTATAGGACGTTTTCCTGATGATCCGGCGGCACAAGACCCATGACCCCATAAGTGACCCCATAGCTGACCCTATAACAATTTACAGGACGTGTTCCTGATGATCCCCATGACCCCATAGCTGACCCTATAACTGACCCTATAACTGACCCTATATAGGACGTGTTCCTGATGATCCGGCGCCACAAGACGACGATCTTCACGGACGCCAAGGAGTCCAGCACGGTGCTGGAGCTGAAGCGCATCGTGGAGGGGATCCTCAAGCGGCCGCCCGAGGAGCAGCGCCTCTACAAGGTGCTGGGGGTCATATGGGGTCCTATGGGGTTCCTGTGGGGTTCCCGTGGGGTCCTATGGGGTCCTATGGGGTCCTATGGGGGGGTATGGGGGCTTATGGGGTCATATGGGGGGTTATGGGGTCATTATGGGGTCATATGGGGGGATATGGGGTCTTACGGGGTCATATGGGGTCATATGGGGGGTTATGGGGTCATTATGGGGTCATATGGGGGGATATGGGGTCTTACGGGGTCATATGGGGTCATATGGGGGGTTATGGGGTCGTATGGGGTCATATGGGGGGATATGGGGTCATATGGGGGGATATGGGGTCTTATGGGGTCATATGGGGTCATATGGGGGGTTATGGGGTCATTATGGGGTCATATGGGGGGATATGGGGTCTTACGGGGTCATATGGGGTCATATGGGGGGTTATGGGGTCATTATGGGGTCATATGGGGGGATATGGGGTCTTACGGGGTCATATGGGGTCATATGGGGGGTTATGGGGTCGTATGGGGTCATATGGGGGGATATGGGGGGTTATGGGGTGGTTATGGGGTTCCTATGGGGTTCCTATGGGGGGTTATGGGGTCATATGGGGGGATATGGGGTCTTATGGGGTCATATGGGGTCATATGGGGGGTTATGGGATCATTATGGGGTCATATGGGGGGATATGGGGTCATATGGGGGGATATGGGGTTCCTATGGGGTTCCTATGGGGGGTTATGGGGTCATATGGGGGGATATGGGGTCGTATGGGGTCATATGGGGGGTTATGGGGTCATGTGGGGTTCCTATGGGGGGTTGTGGGGTTGTATGGGGGGATATGGGGTCATATGGGGGGATATGGGGTTCCTATGGGGGTTATGGGGTCATATGGGGTCATATGGGGGGTTTTGGGGGGGTATGGGGGGATATGGGGTCATATGGGGAGTTGTGGGGTTGTATGGGGGGATATGGGGTCATATGGGGGGATATGGGGTTCCTATGGGGTTCCTATGGGGTCATATGGGGGGTTGTGGGGGGGTATGGGGGGATATGGGGTCATATGGGGAGTTGTGGGGTTGTATGGGGGGATATGGGATCGTATGGGGGGGTATGGGGTCATATGGGGGGTTATGGGGTTCCTATGGGGTGCTGTGGGGTCATATGGGGTCATATGGGAGGATATGGGGTGATATGGGGGGATATGGGGTCATATGGGGTCATATGGGGGGTTATGGGATTCCTATGGGGTTCCTATGGGGTCGTATGGGTTCCTATGGGGGGTTATGGGGTCGTATGGGGGGATATGGGGTGGTTATGGGGTGCTGTGGGGGGATATGGGGGCTTATGGGGTCATATGGGGGGATATGGGGTCATATGGGGGGTTATGGGGTCGTATGGGGTCATATGGGGGGATATGGGGGGATATGGGGTGGTTATGGGGGGTTATGGGGTCATATGGAGGGATATGGGGGGGTATGGGGTCATATGGGGTCATATGGGGGGTTATGGGGTTCCTGTGGGGTTCCTGTGGGGTTCCTCTGGGGTCGTATGGGTTCCTATGGGGGGTTATGGGGTCGTATGGGGTTCCTATGGGGTCATATGGGGTTTCTATGGGGTTCCTGTGGGGGGTTATGGGGTTGTATGGGGTCATATGGGGTCATATGGGGCTTATGGGGTCATATGGGGAGATATGGGGGGTTGTGGGGTCATATGGGGTTCCTATGGGGGGTTGTGGGGTCGTATGGGGGGTTATGGGGTCATATGGGGGGATATGGGGTTCCTATGGGGTTCCTATGGGGTCATATGGGGGGTTGTGGGGTCGTATGGGGGGATATGGGGGGTTATGGGGTCGTATGGGGGGTTATGGGGTCGTATGGGGGGATATGGGGTGTTGTGGGGTGTTATGTGGTTCCTATGGGGTGTTATGGGGGCATATGGAGGGTTATGGGGTGCTGTGGGGGATATGGGGTCATATGGGGTGTTATGGGCTGGCTGTGGGGTGTTATGGGCTGGCTGTGGGTTATTATGGGCTGGCTGTGGGGTGTTATGGGATGGCTGTGGGGTGTTATGGGATGGCTGTGGGGTGTTATGGGATGGCTGTGGGGCATTATGGGCTGGCTGTGGGGCACTATGGGCTGGCTGTGGGGTGTTATGGGCTGGCTGTGGGGCACTATGGGGTATTATGGGCTGGCTGTGGGGTGTTATGGGCTGGCTGTGGGGTATTATGGGCTGGCTGTGGGGTGTTATGGGCTGGCTGTGGGGTATTATGGGCTGGCTGTGGGGTGTTATGGGCTGGCTGTGGGGTATTATGGGCTGGCTGTGGGGCACTATGGGCTGGCTGTGGGGTGTTATGGGATGGCTGTGGGGCACTATGGGCTGGCTGTGGGGTGTTATGGGCTGGCTGTGGGGTGTTATGGGCTGGCTGTGGGGTGTTATGGGCTGGCTGTGGGGTGTTATGGGATGGCTGTGTGGTATTATGGGCTGGCTGTGGGGTATTATGGGCTGGCTGTGGGGCACTATGGGGTATTATGGGCTGGCTGTGGGTTATTATGGGCTGGCTGTGGGTTATTATGGGCTGGCTGTGGGGTGTTATGGGATGGCTGTGTGGTATTATGGGATGGCTGTGGGGCACTATGGGCTGGCTGTGGGGCACTATGGGGTATTATGGGCTGGCTGTGGGTTATTATGGGCTGGCTGTGGGGTATTATGGGCTGGCTATGGGGCACTATGGGGTATTACGGGCTGGCTGTGGGGCAATATGGGGTATTATGGGCTGGCTGTGGGTTATTATGGGCTGGCTATGGCGTATTATGGGATGGCTGTGGGGCATTATGGGATGGCTGTGGGGCACTATGGGGTATTATGGGCTGGCTGTGGGGCACTATGGGTATTATGGGCTGGCTGTGGGGCACTATGGGTATTATGGGCTGGCTGTGGGGTATTATGGTCTGGCTGTGGGTTATTATGGGCTGGCTGTGGGGTATTATGGGCTGGCTGTGGGGCACAGTGGGGTATTATGGGCTGGCTGTGGAGTATTATGGTCTGGCTGTGGGTTATTATGGGCTGGCTGTGGGGCACTATGGGTATTATGGGCTGGCTGTGGGGTATTATGGTCTGGCTGTGGGTTATTATGGGCTGGCTGTGGGGTATTATGGGCTGGCTGTGGGGCACAGTGGGGTATTATGGGCTGGCTGTGGAGTATTATGGTCTGGCTGTGGGTTATTATGGGCTGGCTGTGGGGCACTATGGGTATTATGGGCTGGCTGTGGGGTATTATGGTCTGGCTGTGGGTTATTATGGGCTGGCTGTGGGGTATTATGGGCTGGCTGTGGGGCACTATGGGTATTATGGGCTGGCTGTGGGGTATTATGGTCTGGCTGTGGGTTATTATGGGCTGGCTGCCTCCCGCAGGACGAGCAGCTGCTGGACGACTCGAAGACTCTGGGCGACTGCGGCTTCACCAGCCAGACGGCGCGGCCTCAGGCTCCGGCCACCGTGGGGCTGGCGCTGCGCAGCGCTGGTGGGTGGGGGGGCGGCCCGTGGGGCGGGGGGGGGCTGCCCTGCGACTTGTGGGGCGGGGGGGGGGGGGCATTTATGGGGGACTTGGGGGCTGCCCTGCGACTTGTGGGGCGGGGGGGGGGCATTTGTGGGGGATTTGGGGGCTGCCCTGCGACTTGTGGGGGGAGGTGGGGGGCTGCCCTACAACTTGTGGGGCGGGGGGGGGCATTTGTGGGGGACTTGGGGGCTGCCCTGCGACTTGTGGGGCGGGGGGAGGGGGCATTTATGGGGGATTTGGGGGCTGCCCTGCAACTTGTGGGGGGAGGTGGGGGGCTGCCCTACAACTTATGGGGCGGGGGGGCATTTGTGGGGGATTTGGGGGCATTTATGGGGGATTAGGGGGGGCTGCCCTATGACTTATGGGGGAGTTGGGGAGCTGCCCTACAACTTGTGGGGTAGGTGAGGGCATTTATGGGGGATTTGGGGGGCTGCCCTACAACTTATGGGGGATTTGGGGGGGCTGCCCTACAACTGGGCTCATTTTGGGGCCATTTGGGGCCATTCTGGTGACATCTGTGGGACACCTGGGCTCATTTTGGGGCCATTTTGGGTCATTTGGGGCCATTTGGGACCATTTGGGGCCACTTTGGGGCCATTCTTGTGACATCTGTGGGACACCTGGGCTCATTTTGGGGCCATTTTGGGGGAATTTTGGGTCATTTGGGGCCATTTTGGGTCTTCTGGGTCCATTTTGGGGCCATTCTTGTCACACCTCTGATGCACCTGGCTTCATTTTGGGGCCATTTTGGGGCAATTTTGGGCCATTTGGGGCCATTCTTGTGACACCTCTGAGGCACCTGGGCTCATTTTGAGGCCATTTGGGGCCATTTTGGGTCATTTGGGGCCATTCTTGTGACACCTCTGAGGCACCTGGCTTCATTTTGGGGCCATTTTGGGTCATTTGGGGCCATTTTGGGTCATTTGGGACCATTCTTGTGACATCAGTGGGACACCTGGCTTCATTTTGGGGCCATTTGGGACCATTTTGGGTCATTTGGGGCCATTCTTGTGACACCTCTGAGACACCTGGCTTCATTTTGGGGCCATTTGGGGCAATTTTGGGTCATTTGGGGCCATTTGGGGCCATTCTTTTGACATCTGTGGGACACCTGGGCTCATTTGGGGGCCATTTGGGGCCATTTTGGGTCATTTGGGGCCATTTTGGGTCTTCTGGGTCCATTTTGGGGCCATTCTTGTCACACCTCTGAAGCACCTGGCCTCATTTTGGGACCATTTGGGACCATTTGGGGTCATTTGGGGCCATTTGGGGCAATTTGGGGCCATTCTTTTGACATCTGTGGGACACCTGGGCTCATTTTGGGGCCATTTGGGGCCATTTTGGGGCAATTTTGGGACACTTGGGGCCATTTGGGGCCATTCTTTTGACATCCGTGGGCCACCTGGGCTCATTTGGGGGCCATTTGGAACCATTTGGGGCCATTTTGGGGCCATTCTTGTGACACCTCTGAGACACCTGGCTTCATTTTGGGGCCATTTGGGACCATTTTGGGTCATTTGGGGTCATTCTTTTGACATCCGTGGGCCACCTGGGCTCATTCTGGGGCCATTTGGGGCCGTTTTGGGGCCATCTGTGGTAATTTGGGGCCAATCCCCCCCCCTTCAGATGAGTGTTTCGAGGCTCTGCGCATCGACGCCTTCTCCAGCCCCCCCGAGCTCCCGGATGTGATGAAACCTCAGGACTCGGCCGGGGGGGCCAACGAGACCCCCGTCCAGTGACCCCCCCCCAAAAAAAACCCCACCCTGAAATCCCTGCCCCCCACCCCATAAAAAAAAAACCCCAAAGCCCCCCCAAAATAAAGCTCTGCACGCCCAGCCTCTGCCCCCACCCCCCTCCTCCCCCCTGTTCTACCTGCGGCTCCCAGCGTCGTCCTCAACGTGGGGTGGGGGGCTGCCCCATAATGGGGTGGGGGTCCCACAGGGGGATTTGGGGCCCTATAGGGGGATCTGAGGGTCCTAGAGGGGAATTGGGGCCCTATAGGGGGATGTGGGGGTCCTAGAGGGGGATCTGGGGGTCCTATAGGGGGATTTGGGATCCTATAGGGGGATTTGGGGTCCTAGAGGGGAATCTGAGGGTTCCCTGGGGGTCCTAGAGGGGGATTTGGGGTCCTAGGGGGGAATCTGAGGGTTCCCTGGGGGTCCTATAGGGGGATGTGGGGGTCCCAGAGGGGGATTTGGGGCCCTATAGGGGGATGTGGGGGTCCCAGAGGGGGATTTGGGGTCCTAGAGGGGGATCTGGGGGTCCCAGAGGGGGATTTATGGCCCTATAGGGGGATCTGGGGGTCCTATAGGGGGATTTGTGGCCCTATAGGGAGATCTGAGGGTCCTATAGGGGGATCTGGGGGTCCTATAGGGGGATTTGTGGCCCTATAGGGGGATCTGAGGGTCCTATGGGGGGATTTGTGGTCCTATAGGGGAATCTGAGGGTCCTATAGGGGGATCTGGGGGTCCTATAGGGGGATTTGGGGTCCTGTAGGGGGATCTGAGGGTCTTATGGGGGGTCCCACAGGGAGATCTGTGGCCCTGTAGGGGGATTTGGGGGTCCTATAGGGGGATGTGGGGTCCTATAGGCTGATCTGAGGGTCCTATAGTGGCACTTGGGGGGCCCAGAGGAAAACTGGGGGTCCTCTGGAGGAACCTGGGGGTCCCATAGCGGGGTGTGGGGGAGCTGGGGGTCCCACAATGGGATTTGAGGCCCAACAGTGGGATTTGGGGGAGATGTGGGCCCCCTAAGGGGGTCCCAATAGGATTTGGGGGTCCCAGAGAGGAGGGTCTCAAGACCTGGGGGTCCTGAGGGGAGATGTGGGCCCTGTGAGGGGGTCCCAATGGGATTTGGGGGTCCCAGAGGGGGGTCTCAAGACTTGGGGGTCCTGAGGGGAGATGTGGGTCCCAGAAGGGGGTCCCAAGAGGATTTGGGGGTCCAAGAGTGGGGGTCTCAAGACTTGGGGGTCCTGAGGGGAGATGTGGGTCCTGTAAGGGGGTCCCAATGGGATTTGGGGGTCCTGAGGGGAGATGTGGGTCCCACAGAGGGGATCTGGGGGTCCCATGGGGCGATGTGGGGCACTGGGGGGGTCTTTAAGGGGGGGGGGGGGGTACCGGGGCCGCTCCTCCTGCGCTGTGATCCGGGGGGGTCCTGGAGGCGATCCAAGCGGATGTGGGGCAGATGGGGGTGGATGTGGGGCAACAGGGGCAGTTGTGGGGTGGATATGGGGCAACAGGGGCAGATGTGGAGCAGTAGAGGCAGTTGTGGGATGGATGTGGGGCAATAGGGGCAGTTGCGGGGGGGATATGGGGCAACGGGCAGTTGTGGGGTGGATGTGGGGCAATAGGGGCAGATGTGGGGTGGATGTGGGGCAATAGGTGCAGTTGTGGGGCAGATGTGGGGCAATAGGAGCAGTTGGGAGCTGGATGTGGGACAATAGGGGCAGTTGAAGGGCAATAGGGGCAGATGTGGGGCAGATGTGGGGCAGTAGAGGCAGTTCTGGGGCAGATGGGGGGCAATAGGGGCAGTTGGGAGCTGGATGTGGGGCAACAGGGGCAGTTGTCGGGCAGATGTGGGGCAGTAGAGGCAGTTGTGGGGTGGATATGGGGCAATAGGGGCAGTTGTGATGTGGATAGGGGGCAATAGGGGCAGTTGTGGGGCAGATGTGGGGCGGACGTGGGGCAATAGGGGCAGTTGTGGGGCAACAGGGGCAGTTGAAGGGCAAAAAGGGGCAGCTGTGGGGTGGATATGGGGCAATAGGGGCAGTTGAGGGGCAGATGTGGGGCAATAGAGGCAGTTGTAGGATGGATATGGGGCATTAGGGGTAGCTGTCAGGTGGATGGGGGCAATAGGGGCAGTTGTGGGGCAACAGGGGCAGTTGTGGGGTGGATATGGGGCAATGGGGGCAGATGTGGGGCAGTAGAGGCAGTTGTGGGGTGGATATGGGGCAACAGGGGCAGTTGTGGGCAGATGTGGGATGGATATAGGGCAATAGGAGCAGTTGTGGGGCAATGTGGGGCAATAGGGGCAGTTGGGAGGTGGATGTGGGGCAATAGGAGCAGTTGTGGGGCAGATGTGGGGCAATAGGGGCAGTTGTGGGGCAATGTGGGGCAGTAGAGGCACTTGTGGGATGGATGTGGGGCAATAGGGGGGGTTGTGGGGCAATAGGAGCAGTTATGGGGCAATGTGGGGCAATAGAGGCAGATGTGAGGCAGATGTGGGGCAGTAGAGGCATTTGTGATGTGAATATGGGGCAACAGGGGCAGTTGTGGGGCAATAGGGGCAGTTGTGGGGCAGATGTGGGAAAATAGGAGCAGTTGTGGGGCAATAGGGGCAGATGTGAGGCAGATGTGGGGCAATAGGGGCAGTTGTGGGGCAGATGTGGGGCAATAGGGGCAGTTGTGGGGCAGATGTGGGGCAACAGGGGCAGATGTGGGGCAATAGGGGCAGATGTGAGGCAGATGTGGGGCAATAGGGGCAGTTGTGGGGCTGAATTTCCCCACAGATCCCACGTGGGGCCCCGCTCCCCTCCCCCCGCCCTTAAGCCCCGCCCCCAGCCTTAAGCCCCGCCCCCCACAGACCACGCCCACCGCATCGGCTCAGCTCTTTATCTGTAAAACGCACAGAAAAGGGGGAGGGGCCAAAGGGGGGGGGGGGGGAAGGGGGCGGGGCTACAGAAAGGAGGCGTGGTTTCCGGAAAGGGGGTGGGGTTTGAGGGGGGAGGGGGCGTGGTTCAGGGTAGAGGGGGGCGGGGTTTAGGGCAGAAAGGGGCGTGGTTCAGCATAGAAGGGGGCGTGGTTTGTGGAAGAAGGGGCGGGGTTTAGGGTAGAAGGGGGCGGGGTTTAGGGTAGAAGGGGGCGGGGTTTAGGGTAGAAGGGGGCGCTGTTCAGGAAACAAAGGGGGCGCTGTTCAGGGAAGGAAAGGGGGCGTGGCTTGGGGAAGAAGGGGCGTGGTTTAGGGTAGAAAGGGGGCGTGGTTTAGGGTAGAAAGGGGGCGGGGCCCGGCTCCGGGGGAGCTGCAAAGAGAAGAGATGAAGGGTGAGGAAGGTGGGGGGGGGTTGGGGGGGGAATAGGGAAAGGGGGCGGGGCTTCCTGCCCCACGGCTCCGCCCCATGGCGCTGCCCCACGGCTCCGCCCCGCACCTACCGGCCGGCCGCCGTGGGGCCGGGGAGAGGCTGCAGTGTTTTCCTCGGCGCGAGCTGCACCCGGCGGCGCTGCAGGGACAGGGGTCAGCCCGCCCCACACGGCCCTGCCTGGCCCCACACGTCGCCCCAGAGATTTCCTCCCGTCCTCCCCCCCCCTCCCGACCCCCTTCCCCCCTTCCTCCCCATCTGAGCCTGAGAGCGGCCCTACAGATTTTTGGCCCCTTTCGTGCTCCGTACATCTGCAGCCCCATAGATCTGCCGTCAGGTCCCGTGGATCCCCTGCCAGCCCCATAACCCCCTGCCAGCCCCATACATCCCCCATCAGCCCCATAACCCCGTCAGCCCCACACATCCCCTGCCAGCCCTACAGATGCCCTGCCAGCCCCATAACCCCCTACCAGCCCCATAACCCCCTATTAGCCCCACACATCCCCTGCCAGCCCCATAACCCACTGCCAGCCCCACAAGTCCCCTGCCAGCCCCATAACCCCCTGCCAGCCCCCCACATCCCCTGCCAGCCCCATAACCCACTGCCAGCCCCATACATCCTCTATCAGCCCCACACATCCCCTGCCAGCCCCACACATCCCCTGCCAGCCCCACACATCCCCTGCCAGCCCCATAACCCACTGCCAGCCCCATACATCCTCTATCAGCCCCACAACCCCCCTGCCAGCCCCACACATCCCCTATCAGCCCCACACATCCCCTGCCAGCCCCACAAATCCCCTACCAGCCCCATAACCTCCCCCCCCCCAGCCCCACCCCCTCAGCCCCATAGCAGGGAGGCCCCCATCTCGCCCCACATCTCGCCCCACAAGTGTGGGGCAGGCAGCCTCATAAGTAACCATCGCCCCCCAGCAGCCCTGACCCCAGAAGCACCTCTCTGCCCCACGGCTCCACCCCACAACAAGCAGTGCACGCCCCATAACCTGCCCCACAACCTGCCCCACAACCGGCCCCACAGATCCGCCCCACAGATCCCAGGGACTGAAACAGCACCCCATAGCTCTGCCCCATAGATCCCATAACTGCCCCACAGCTCTGCCCCACAGACCCCATAGCTTTGCCCCACAAGCCCCATAACTCAGCCCCACAGACCCCACAGCTCTGCCCCAACAGACCCCATAACTGCCCCACAGATCCCACAGCTCAGCCCCACAGACCCCATAACTCAGCCCCACAGACCCCATAACTCAGCCCCACAGACCCCACAGCTCTGCCCCATAGCTCTGCCCCAACAGACCCCATAACTGCCCCACAGATCCGACAGCTCAGCCCCACAGACCCCATAACTTTGCCCCACAGCTCTGTCCCACAGACCCCATAACTCAGCCCCACAGCTCCGCCCCACAGACCCCACAGCTCTGCCCCACAGCTCCACCCCCCAAGTGAGCACCGCATGCACCCCACAGATTGAAGCACAGCTTAACAGGGAACAGTGAGCGCCCCACAGATCCGACCCCACAGATCTCAATGAGCCCCACAGATTCAACCCCACAGGTGCAACCCCACAGATCAGACCCATAGATCTCAAGGAGCCCCACAGATTCAACCCCACAGATCAGACCCATAGATCTCAAGGAGCCCCACAGATTCAACCCCACAGATCAGACCCATAGATCTCAAGGAGCCCCACAGACCCAGCCCCACAGATCTGACCCCACAGATCCAACCCCATAGATCTCAATGAGCCCCATAGACCCGACCCCACAGATCTGACCCCATAGATCTCAATGAGCCCCACAGACCCCACAGATCCAACCCCATAGATCTCAATGAGCCCCACAGATCCGACCCCACAGATCCGACCCCATAGATCTCAACGAGCTCCACAGATTTGACCCCACAGATCCGACCCCATAGATCTCAAGGAGCCCCATAGATCTCAAGGAGCCCCATAGATCTGACCCCACAGATCTCAAGGAGCCCCACAGTTCCGACCCTACAGATCCAACAGTAAAGGGATCTGATCCCAAAACCCCATAGATCCTACAAGACCCCATAGACCCCACAACATCCCACAGACTCTACAAGACCCCACAGATCCTACAAGACCCCAGAGACCCCATAGATCCTACAAGACCCCATAGATCCTACAAGACCCCATAGATCCTACAAGACCCCAGAGACCCTATAACACCCCATAGATCCTACAAGACCCCATAAGACCCCATAGATCCTACAAGACCCCATAGATCCTACAAGACCCCATAGATCCTACAAGACCCCAGAGACCCTATAACACCCCATAGATCCTACAAGACCCCAGACACCCTATAACATCCCATAGATCCTACAAGACCCCATAAGACCCCATAGATCCTACAAGACCCCAAAGACCCTACAAGACACCACAGATTCTACAAGACACCACAAACCCTACAAGACCCCACAGACCCTACAAGACCCCATAGACCCTACAAGACCCCATAAATCCTACAAGACCCCATAGATGGACACCCGATGGGCCCCACAGATCCAAGCAAGACAACAGGGAACAATCCGCCACCCCATAGAGCCCACCCTACAAAACCCACCCCACAGAGCCACCCCATAAAGCCACCCTACAGAACCCCCCCCACAGAGCCACCCTATAAAGCCACCCCACAGAGCCACCCTACAGAACCCCCCCCACAGAACCAATCCATCCGACCCTACGAGACCCCACAGACGACCCCCAAGCGGCCCCACAGATCCGTGGCAGCAACCACTCACCCCACAGATCCCAACCTGACAGATCCCACAGACGGACACCTGCCGGCCCCATAGATCCGACCCTACGGGCCCCATAGATCCGACCAAGAGAAAAGGGAACAATCACCCCACACGTTCCAGTCCTCGACCCCATACATGGGCACCCTGTGGGCCCCATAGATCCGACCCCATGGGCCCCATAAATTAAATCCTACGGGCCCCATAGATCCAACCCTATGCACCCCATAGATCCACCCCTGTGGGCCCCATAGATGCAACCCCGTGGGCCCCATAGATCCACCCCTGTGGGCCCCAAAAATCCGACCCCGTGGGCCCCATAAATCGAATCCTATGGGCCCCAACCCTATGGATCCCATAGACCCGACCCCATGGGCCCCATAGATCCGACCCCAACCCTATGGACCCCATAAATCCCACCCTATGGGCCCCACAGATCCGACCCCATGGGCCCCATAGATCCAACCCTGTGGGTCCCAACCCCGTGGGCCCCATAGATCCGACCCTATGGACCCCACAGATCCACCCCCAAGGGCCCCATAGATCCAACCCTAAAAGACCCACAGATTCAAGCAAGACAACAGGGATCAATCGCTCACCCCACAGACCCACAGGAACACCCCACATCTCCCACCCCATGGGCCCCACAGACCCATAGGAACACTCACTCACCCCATGAGCCCCATAGGAACACTCACCCCACAGCCCCCACCCCATGGGCCCCATAGATCCACAGCCCCCACCCCACAGACCCACAGAAACACTCAATCCCACACCTCCCACCCCATGGGACCCACAGACCCATAGGAACACTCACTCACCCCACAGATCCACAGGAACACCCCACAGGAACACCCATAGGAACACTCAACCCCACAGCTCCCACCCCATGGGCCCCATAGATCCGTAGGAACGCCCCACAGACCCCATACACCCATAGGAACACTCACTCAACCCCACGGGCCCCATAGGAACACTCAACCCCACATCTCCCACCCCACAGACCCACAGGAACACTCACTCACCCCCATGGGCCCCATAGATCCATAGGAACACCCCACAGACCCCACAGACCCACAGGAACACTCACTCACCCCCATGGGCCCCATAGATCCATAGGAACACCCCACAGACCCCAGAGACCCATAGGAACACTCACTCACCCCACAGCTCCCACCCCACAGACCCACAGACCCATAGGAACACTCAACCCCGCAGCTCCCACCCCATGGACCCCACAGATCCCACAGAAACACTCACTCACCCCATGGGCCCCACAGATCCATAGGAACACTCACTCACCCCACGGGCCCCACAGATCCATAGGAACACTCACTCACCCCATGGGCCCCATAGGTCCATAGGAACACCCCACAGCTTCCACCCCACGGGCCCCACAGACCCCACAGACCCATAGGAACACTCACTCACCCCACAGCTCCCACCCCATGGGCCCCATAGATCCGTAGGAACACTCACCCCACATCTCCCACCCCATGGGCCCCATAGATCCATAGAACACTCACACGCCCCATGAGCCCCACAGGAACACTCACTCACCCCCATGGGCCCCATAGATCCATAGGAACACCCCACAGACCCCAGAGACCCATAGGAACACTCACTCACCCCACAGATCCACAAGAACACCCTACAGACCTATAGGAACACTCAACCCCACAGCTCCCACCCCATGGGCCCCACAGATCCATAGGAACACTCACTCACCTCACAGACCCCACAGACCCATAGGAACACTCACTCACCCCCATGGGCCCCACAAACCCATAGGAACACTCACCCCACAGACCCCACAGACCCATAGGAACACTCACTCACCCCGTGGGGCCCCCAACCCCCATCGCTTCCCCCCCAAACCCCCCCACGCCCCACAAACGCGGCCACATCTCCTCTCCACGCCCCCCAAAAAACCCACCTGGGGCCTGCGAACCGCCCTTCCCCCCCCCCAATCGCAGCTCACCTGTGGGGCGGGCGCCGTGGGGCCGCACCGTCGGCGTTGGGGCCGCGCCGTGGCCGTGGGGAGGGTCGGGAATTTGGTGGTGGTGGCGGCGGTGGCGGTGGGGCAGGAGGGGGGGGGGCAAAGGAGGAGGATTTTAGGGGAAAAGGGGGAGGGGGATGCCAAAAAAATCAACCGACCGACCCCAAAAGGGATGGAGGAGAAAAAAGGGTGACGCTACGGCGCTGGGGACACCCAGGCCCCCCAGGCGGTGCCGGCGGCGGTGCCGGTGCCGCTGTTGGTCCCGCCGGCGGCCGCCTGTGCCCACGCGGCGCTGCCGTCGGCGCTCCACGCCGCGTATTGAGCCCCGGCGTCACCGGTGCCGTACTGGGAGGCGTCGGCGGCGTACTGGGAGGCGCTGTACTGGGAGGCGTCGGCGGCCGACTGTTGTTGCTGCTGCTGTTGTTGTTGCTGCTGCTGTTGAACGGCCGCCGCGTATTGAGCGGCCGCGGCGGCCATGGCGGTGTAATGGTTGGCGCCGTACTGGGCGTACTGGGAGGAGGAGGAGGAGGAGGAAGAGGAGGAGGAGGAGGAGGAGGAGTACTGGGAGGCGTACTGGGAGTACTGGGCGTACTGGTAGGCGCTGTACTGGGAGGAGGAGGAGGAGTACTGGTGGCCGTACTGGGCGTACTGGTAGAGGCGGGACGAGGTGACGCCGGCGGGGGTGGCGGCGAAGGGGGAGGGGGAGCGAGGGGGCGTGGCCGAGGAGGCTCCGCCCACCATGCGGTGGCAGCAGGGGGAGGCGAGGCGGCCGCCCCCCCCGCAGCCCAGGCGGTGCAGGCAGGAGGCGGAGCTTAAGCGGCCGCAGGCCCCGCCCCCCTGCTGCAGGCGGTGCAGGCAGGAGGCGGAGCTTAAGCGGGGGGAGCACGAAGCCCCGCCCCCGGCTTGGAGGCGGTGAGCGCAGGCTCCGCCCCCCAGCCCCATTCGCCCCGCCCCCCCGAAGCAAGCCCCGCCCCCGGCGCGGCAGGGGGTGGCTAAGAAGGGGGAGGCGGGGCTACGCGGGAAGCAGGCCCCGCCCCCTCGGGGCGTGGCTAAGAACGGGGAGGCGGGGCTTCGCGAGAAGGTGGCCCCGCCCCTCAGCAGCGGGAAGGGGCCGCGGGGGGAGGAGCCGAGAGAAGACACGCCCCCGCGGGTGGGGGTGAGAGCCAATAGGGAGCCGGGGGCGCGGGTGGGGCCGCGAGGGGGGCGGGTCGGGGTGAGGGCCAATAGGGAGCCGGGAGCGCGGGGCGTGGCCAGGGAGGGGCGAGCGGGAGCCAATGAGAGCAGAGAGCCGGGGGCGCGGGGGGCGGAGCTCGTGGTGGCGGCGGTGGTGGGGGGGGGTGGTGGTGGTGGGCGTGGCCGAGGTGGTGGGGGCGGAGTCAGAGGAGGAAGTGGCGGCGGCGGTGGCGGCGGGGGTGGAGGGGGCGGGGTCTGAGGCGGAAGTGGGCGGGGCAGAAGCGGAAGTGGGCGGGGCCGGGGAGGAGGAAGGGGCGGGGACCGCAGAGGGGGCGGGGGTGGGGGAGGAGGAGGGGGCGGGGTCTGGGGCCGCGGCGGCGGGGGCGGTGGCCGGGGTGGAGGAAGAGGAGGAAGAAGAGGAGGAGGAGGAGGAGGAGGAGGAAGAGGAACTGGACGAGGAGGAGGAGGAAGAAGAGGAGGAAGAGGAGGAGGAGGAGGAGGAAGAGGAACTGGACGAGGAGGAGGAGGAGGAGGAAGAGCTACGCGTGCGTTTCTTGCGCCGGGTGGGGCGGCCTTCCCGTTCTGCTCCCGCCGCTGCCGCCTCCTGCGCCGCCGCTTCCGGCACCGGCGGCACCGACTGCGCCGCTACGGGGGGCCTGGGGGGAGAGACGGGGCGGATGTGGGCGGCGGGAGGGGATGTGGGGTGGCCGTAAGGGGAGGGGAGGGGGCTATGGGGCGGCTGTGGGGAAGGGGAGGGGCTGCGGGGTGGCTACAGGAGAAGGGAAGGAGTCTATGGGGCAGCTATGAGGAAGGGGAGGGGTCTATGGGGGGGCTATGTGGAAGGGGCTGTGGGGCAGCTATGGGGAAGGGGTCTATGGGGCAGCTATGGGGGAAGGGGAGGGGTCTATGGGACACGTAGGGATGGGAGGGGGGCCCACACTTCCCCATGCGACCCCACACCCCCTCACATGACCCCATGTGACCCCTCACCCCCCACGACCCCACTTCCCTGTGACCCAACCCTTCCCCGAGACCCCAATGCCCCCATGTGACCCCACACCCCCTCACGTGACCCCAGATGCTCCCACGTGACCCCTCACCCCATGACCCAACGTGACCCCACATCCCCCCCATGAACCCAGATGCCCTGTGACCCCACACTGCCCCCATGTGACCACATACCCCCCACGTGACCCCGCAGCCCCCCCCACGTGACCCCCAACACCCCACGTGACCCCCCCCACGTGACCCCCCCCCCAGTCACTCACTGTTGCTGCTGCCCTTCCCCCACGTTGGGGGCTGGGGAGGCGGGGTTGGACTCGGAGGAGCTGGAGCTGGAATCCGAGTCGGACGAGGAGGAAGAGGAGGAGGACGAAGAGGAAGAGGAGGAAGAGGAGGACGAAGAAGAGGACGAGGAGCTGCGCTTGGCCTTGGCGGGCGTCGCCTCGGTGGGGACGGCGCCGTCAGCGGTGGTGGCTCCGGCTGCGGCGGCCGATTGGGTGCCGTCCGCGGCGGCCGGCTCGGGGACGTCGGTGGTGGCCGCGGGGGGAGCCTGGGTGGCGGCTGCAGGCGGCGCCTCGGCAACGAGCACGGCTTTGGTGACGGCGGGGCCGGGTGACGAGCGGCCGACATCCGCCGTGGTTTGGGCGGTTTGGGTGACGGCGGGTGACGGCTGGCTGAGCGGAGCGGCTGTGGGAGATGCGGTGACGGCGGCAGAGCTGGCGGCGGTCAACGGCGGTGTTGGCGGAGGGCCGCCGGTTTTGGGGGTCTCTGTGGCGGGCGGTGGCGACGCCCGGGGTGCCGCGGCTCTGGGTGACACGGGGGTGGTGTTGGCGGTGGGTGCGGGTGACGGCGGGGCGGTGGTGCCGGTGGGAAGCGGTGACGCCTGCGCGGTGTTGCTGGTAGAAAGCGGAGACGTCTGGGCGGTGACAGGTGACGCCTGGGTGACGTTGGCAGCACCCGCGGGTGACGCCTGGGCGGCGCTGCCGGCAGACACAACTGGCATCTGGGTGACGGTGCTGCCGGATACAGCCGACGCCTGGGCGGCACTGCCGGCACCCATGGGTGACAGCTGGGCGGCACTACCGCCAGGCACAGCCGATGCCTGCGCGCCACCGCCGGCACCCACGGGTGACACCTGCGTGCCAGCTGCCGGTTGCGTGACCCCACTGCCAGGGGACGGATGGGCACCGGCAGCTGCGGCCGCCTCCATTTTGCCTCCCGGTGCCGGCGCCATGTTGGCCGCCATATTGGTTGACGCCATGTTGGTTGACGCCATGTTGGTTGCCATGCTGGCCGCCACGTTGGTTGACGCCATGTTGGTTGACGCCATGTTGGCTGCCATGCTGGCCGCTGCCATATTGGTTGACGCCGCGTTGGTTGCCATGCTGGCCGCCATGTTGGCTGCCGCCATGTTGGCCGCTGCCATATTGGTTGACGCCATGCTGGCCGCCGCCATGTTGGCCGCCAGGGCCACCCTGGCGGCGTCGGGCCCCAGCGACGCGGGCGACGCGGCCATGGGGACGGGCGACGCGGGCAGCGGTCGCGGCGTCACTTTGCCATGCATTGCCGAAGCCACGGGGGAGGAAGGCAGCCCCAGCAGCTTGGCGGCAGCCAGCGCCCGCGGCAGGCCAGGGGGCGGCGGCGGCGGCGTCATCATTTTCGGCGACGCTTTGGGGAGGATGGGGGAAGGTTTGGCGGGCGGTAGGTGAGTCACCATCTGCGCCGTCACCATCTGCGCCATCACCACCTGCGCCGTCACCATCTGCGGGGTCACCGCCATCAGCGGGACGGGTTTGGGGAGGGCGGGCGGCGCCGATTTCGGGTTGGGGGACGGCGACGGCGAGGCCGGCGCGGCGTCGTTGGGTGCTGCCAACGCTCTGGGCTGCGGTTTGGCGTCGGCGGCGGAGCCGGCGATGCTTTGTGGGGTCGCCGGCGCCTTTTGCGGCTCGGTGGGGACGCCGGGTGTGGCGGCTCTGGTGTCAGACGGCGCTTTGGGGGCGGTCGGTGGTGGCGTTGCCGTGTCCGTGCCGCCGGCCTTGGGGACGGGCTGCTGCGGCGTCGGCGGCGCGGCGTTGGCCTTAGGGATGGGCTGCGGCGTCACCGGTTTGGCCTCCGTGGTGGTTTTGGGGACGGCCTGCTGCTGCGGCGGCGCCGCCGGTGCGGTGTTGGTGGCGGCCTTGGGGACGGTTTGTTGCGGCGCCGCTGCCACCGGCGCGGTGTTGGTGGCGGCTTTGGGGACGGGCTGTTGTTGCGGCGTCACCGGCATGGCGGCCCTTGAGAGGGGCTGTTGTGGTGGTGGCGGTGTCACCGGCGTGGCGTTGGCGGCGGCCCTCGGGACAGGCTGTTGTGGTGGTGTCACCGGCGCGGTGTTGGCGGCGGCCCTTGAGAGGGGCTGTTGTGGTGGTGGTGGTGTCACCGGCGCGGCGTTGGCGGCGGCCCTTGGGATGGGCTGTTGTGGTGGTGGTGGTGTCACCGGCGCGGTGTTGGCGGTGGCCTTGGGGACACTCTGCGGTGTCACCGCCACGCTGCTGGCTCTGAGGCTGCCGTGTGGCACCGGCGTGGTGCCGGCGGTGGTTTTGGTGCTGCTCTGCGGTGGTTCGGTTGCCGGCTTCAGCTCGGTGCCGGTCGTGGCGATGCTCGGCGCCGCGGCTTTGGGGAGCTGCTGCTGTGGCAGCGCCGGTTTCGTTTCGTTGCTCAGCGTGGCTGCCGGCGGTTTCACATCAGCGGTGGCTTTGGGGGCGCTCGGCGTCACCGTCGTCACCGGTTTGGCCTCACTGGTGTTTGTGGTGACGGCCGGTGATGTCGCCGTCACCGCTTTGGCGTCGGCGGCGGTTTTGGTGACCGTCGGTGACGTCGTGGTCACCGGTTTGACGTCAGCAGCTGTGCTGGGAGCGGTCGGTGACGCCGCCGGCGCCGGTTTGGCCTCGGCGCTGGTTCTGGTGACGGCGGGTGATGCCGTTGTCGCCGGTTTGGCCTCTTTGGTGACGGTGGGTGACGTCGCTGTGGCCGGTTTGGGCTCGGTGGCGGCGCTGGGCGCGGCCGGTGGTGCCGGTGGGACCGGCTTGGCTTCGGGGCTGGTTTTGGGGATGCTCTGCGACGCCGCCGTGGCCTCGGCGCCGGTTTTGGGGGCGGGTGGTGACGCCGCGCTCACCGGCTTGGCCTCGGTGCCGGCCTTGGGGACGTCCGGTGCCGCCGCTTTGCCGTCGGCGCCGCTCTTGGGGCCGGCTGGCACCATCCCATCACCTTTGGGTGCCCCCGCGGCACTTTGGTTTTGAGGGGTGGTCCCGGCAGCGCCCTGGTTTTGAGGAGGGGTCCCGGCCGCCCCTTGGTTTTGAGGGGGGGTCCCCGTTTTGGAGTCCCCCCCACCGGAGAGCGCTTTGGGGACGTCACCCGGCGACGGGGACGCGGGCGGGGGGGCCGTCAGCTCGGCGCCCGCTTTCGGGGTCTCGGTGCCGTCGGTGGGTTTGGTTGGGGGGGCGGGCTCGGTGCCGGGGGGGGCCGGGGAGCCGCCGATGGGCACCCATTTGGGGGGGGGCTGAGGGGCGGCGGGGTGCAGCTCGGCGATGGGCACCCATTTGGGGCGGGGGGGGACGGAGGGGGCGGGGGGCCGGAGCCGGGCTGGGGGGGGGAGGAGGAGTGGGGGGGTCGCGGGGAGGAGGGGTGGGGGAACGGCTGAGGGGGGTGGGAGAACGGCGGCGGGGGGGCGTGGAGCTGCGGCGGCGGCGGCGGGGGGGGGTGCGGGAGCGGGGGGAGGCCCGGGAACGTTTCTTGGGGCGGGGGGAGGAGAGGGAGCGGGAACGGGACGAGCGGGAACGGCCCCCGCCGCGGCGCCGGGGGGAGCGGGACGAACGGCGGCGGGAGCGGGAGCGGCGGCGGCGGGAACGGGAGCGGGAACGGCCGCCGCCTCCGCCGCCGCGGCGGGGGGAGCGGGAGGAACGGCGGCGGGAGCGGGAGCGGCGGCGGGAGCGGGAACGGCGGCGGGAAGAGCGGGAACGGGAACGGCCCCCCCCCGCCCCAACGGGAGCGGGACCAGCGGGAACGGGAGCGGGAGCGGTTCCAGCGCTGCGCCGAACGGGAGCGGCGGCGGGCGGGGGGGGAGCGGGAGCGGGACGAGGCGGCGGCGGCGGAAGTGGGGGGTTGGATGATGAGCGGGAGGCGGAGGGGGCTGGTGGAGTTGGGGCGCCACAGCGGGGTGCGGGAGCGGGAGCGGCGGCGGGACGGGGGGGTGCGGGTGCGGGAGCGCGGGCGGCGGCGGGACGGGGGGGTGCGGGAGCGGGCGCGGCGGGAGGGGGGGGAACGGGTGCGGGAGCGGCGGCGGGAGGGGGGGGAGCGGGTGCGGGAACGGCGGCGGGAGGGGGGGGTGCGGGTGCGGGAGCGGCGGGGGCGGGAGGATTTGGCGCGGGGAGGGGGGCTGGAAGGGCGGGGAGGGGGGCTGAGAGGGGCGGCTTTGGGTTTGGGGGGGGACGGGGAGGGGCTGCGGGCGGGGGGCGGTTCGGAGGCGTCGCGTGGCGGGGGGGGCTCGGCCGCAGCCGGGCTCACGGGCGCCGTCGGCTCCGGGGGCTCCGAGGGCGGCTGCTGGCGGGGGGGTGACGGCTGCGGCTCCGCCTACGGAGGGGGGGGGACACACACAAAAAAAGAAGGGGGGTGAGGGATGACGGGGTACGCGACCCCCCCTTCCCCCTTCGCAACCCGCAGCCCGGCCCCGCAGACGCACGGCCCCCGCCCCCCCCCCAACTCGGCCCCCCCCGCCCCCCCCCCACCGCCCCGGGACCCCCCCACCGCAAAGGCCTCACCTGGGGCTGTTGGGGGCCCTCGGCGGGGGGGTCCGGAGCATCGGGGCCGCTTTCGGGCTCGGCTGCTGGCGGCGGGGGGGGCCTTCGGGGCGGCGCTGCGGGACCTGTGGGGCGGCGGGGGAGGGGGGGGTGAGGGGGGGGTGGGTTTGGGGGCCGTTATGGTGGGGGGGGGGATTGGGGGGCCACTCACCTGCTGCGGGAGGAGCCCGAGGAGGAGGAGGAGGCGGCTCCCGGGGAGGAAGAGCGGTCACGGCGAGGCTTCGGGGCGGCCGCATCCGGGGAGGACCTGGGGGGGGGGAATCGGGGGGGTTATGGGGTGTGACAGGGGGATGGGGGGGGTTAAGGAGGATTTTGGGGGAATTGGGGGGGGCTGTGAGTGGATCTTGGGGTACTGAGAGGGTCTGGGGGGGACTGAGCGGGTCTGGGGGGGCAATAAGTGGGTCTGGGGGTAATCCGGAGGGGCTCTGAATGGGTCTGGGGGGGCACTGAGGGGATCTGGGGGGTCCTGCAGGGCACCCTGTGGGTCTGGGGGGAACTGAGTGGGTTTGGGGGGGTCTGCGGGGCACCATGTGGGTCTGGGGGAAATCTGGGGGGAGCTGAGTGAGTCAGGGGGGGCTCTGGGGGGAACTGAGTGGGTCTGGGGGGGCACCTTGTGCGTCTAGGGGGATTTGGGGGGCACTGAGTGGGTCTGGCGGTGATCCAGGGGGGCTCTGAGCGAGTCTGGGGGGGCACCTTGTGGGTCTGGAGGGGCACTGAGGGGATCTGGGGGGGTCCTGCAGGGCACCTTGTGGGTCTAGGGGGGATCTGGGGGGCAGTGAGTGGGTCTGGGGGGGCAATGAGTGGGTCTGGGGGGGTCTGGGGGGTACTGAGAGGGTCTGGGGGACACCATGTGGGTCCGGGGGGGATCTGGGGGGGCAATGAGTGGGTCTGGGGGGACTCTGGGGGGCACCTTGTGGCTCTGGAGGGGCACTGAGGGATCTGGGGGGGTTCTGCAGGGCACCTTGTGGGTCTGGGGGGATCTGGGGGGGCACCTTGTGGGTCTAGGGGGGATCTGGGGGGCACCTTATGGGTCTGGGGGGGCACCTTATGGGTCTGGGGGGCACTGAGTGGGTCTGGGGGGGGCACTCACCTCTTCCGCTTCTTCTCTTTGGATTTGTGTTTGGTTTTGGGGCTCGGAGACCTGGAAGGTGGGGGGGGGGGGGGCAAAGCAATGGCTGTGAACCCCAGAATCGCCTCAAAATCACCCCAAGTGCCCCCAAACTGCACCCACCACCCCCCCAAAACGCCCTCAAGCCCCCCCCCCAAAAAACATCCACACAATGTGTGCCCCGCCCCCCCCAAATTACCCCAAACTGCCCCCTCCCCCCCCCCCCCCTCACCGGTGCTTCCGCTTCTTGGCCTCCGACTCCGACCTGGGGGGGGGGGATGAAAAGGGGGGGCTGAGCCCCAAATGCCCCCAAATTGCCCCCCAACTCCCCCCGAGACAACTCCAACCCCCCCCCCAAATTGCCCCCACCCCCCAAAATTGCCCCCAGCCCCACCTGTGTTTCTTCTTCTTGGCCTTCTTGCGCTCACCGGAACGACTCTCCGACCTGCAGGACCCCCCCAAAAAGACTTCAGGCCTCCAGCCCCAAAACTGCCCCGTTTTGCTCCAAAATGGCCACGTCTGCTCCCTTTCTCCCCCACAGTGCCCCATTTTGCCCCCTTCCCACCCCATTTTGCCCCCTTTTTACCCCATTCTGCCCCATTTTGCCCCTTCCTACCCCCTTCCTGCCCCCTTTTGCCCCATTCTGCCCCAGCATGCCCCTTCCCATCCCCATTTTGCCCCCTTCCCACCTCTTCCCATCCGCATTTTGCCCCTTTTTGCCCCATTCTGCCCTATTTTGCCCCCTTCCTGCTCCATTTTGCCCCTTTTGCCCCATTCTGCCCCAAAATGCCCCTTCCTGCCCCATCTTACCCCCTTCCTGCCCCATTTTGCCCCCTTCCTGTCCCATTTTGCCCTTTTTGCCCCATTCTGCCCCCTTTTGCCCCCATTCCACCCCTTCCCACCCCCATTCTGCCCCCAAAATGCCCCATTCCACTCCCTCTTGCCCCCATTCCACCCGTTTCTGCCCCCCTTTTGCCCCCATTCCACCCCAAAATGCCCTCTTCTGCCCCCACTCCACCCCTTTTGCCCCCTTCTGCCCCATTCCCACCCCTTCCCACCCCCATTCTGCCCCCAAAATGCCCCTTTCCACCCCTTCCTGCCCCCTTTTGCCCCCATTTCACCCCTTCCTGCCCCCTTCTGCCCCCATTCCACCCCTTTTGCCCCCTTCTGCCCCCATTCTGCCCCCATCCCACCCCTTTTGCCCCCTTCTGCCCCCATCCCACCCCTTCCTGCCCCCTTCTGCCCCCATCCCGCCCCTTTTGCCCCCTTCTGCCCCACTGCGCACCGCCCCCGGTCTTTCTTCTTCTTCTTCTTCTTCTGCTTGGGCGACGGCGAAGGAGAGCTGGAGGAGGCCCGGGGCACCGCCGCGCTGGGGGGGGCAAGTGGGGGGGTCAGTAGGGGCGCTGGGGGGGTGTGGGATCATTTGGGGGGCTGGAAGGGGGGTCAGAGGGGACAGGGTGGGAATCCGGGGGGGTTAGAGGGGACAAAGGGGGACATTGGGGGGTAAAGGGGGACACCGGGGGGCAAGGAGGGACAGCGGGGGGGCACAAGGGTGCACTGGGGGGCAACGGGGGGAAACTGGGGGGCAATGAGGGACGTAGAGATATAGGGGGGTCCTGGGGGGGCACTGGGGGGCACAGAAGAGGCACTGGGGGGGCAAGGGGGGACACTGGGGGATGTTGGGGGGGGGCACTGGAGGGCACAGAGGAACATTGGGGGGTTATGGGGGGGCACTGGGGGACACTGGGGAGTAATGGGGGACACGGGGGGGGGCACAGAGAAACACTGGGGGGTAATGGAGGCACTGAGGAGGGAATGGGGGGACACGCAGGAGGCAGAGGGGGACACTGGAGGGTAATGGGGGACACGGGGGTAATGGGGGACACTGGGGGGGGACAGATGGACACTGGGAGGTAACGGGGGACACCAGGGGGGCATTGGGGGACACTTGGGGGTAATGGGGGACACGGGGGGGGCACAGGGGGACACTGGGGGACACACGGGAGGCACAGACGGACACTGGGGGGATCATGGGGGCACTTAATGGGGTGACACTGGGGGGGCACAGGAGGATACTGGGGGGTAATGGGGGACACTGGGGGGCACAGGGGGACATTGGGGGGTAGTGGGGGGGCATAGAGGGACACTGGGGGGTAATGGGGGAGGCACAGAGCAACACTGTGGGGTAATGGGGGACACGGGGGCACAGAGGGACACTAGGAGGTAAGGGGGGACACGGGGGGGCACAGATGGACACTGGGGGGTAATGGGGGACATTGAGGGACACTGGGGGGTAATGGGGGACATGCGGGGGCACAGGGGGACACTGGGGGGGTCATGGGGGGACACAGGGGAGGTACAGATGGACACTGGGGGGTCACAGAGGGACACTGGGGGGTAATGGGGGACGCCGGGGGGGCACAGAGGGACACAGGAAGATAATAGGAGACACAAGAGGGTAATAGAGAACACCGGGGGGGCAATGGGGGGACGCTGAGGGACACTGGGGGGCAGCAGCCCAGCAGCACAAGGTTTGGGGAGGGGGGGGGCACCCACCTGGGGGGCGGGGGGGCCTCCGGGGCTTTTTGGGGGGCGGCTTCTTTGCGGCGCGCGGGGTCGAAGGCGCTGCCGTCCACGTAGCTGTCGCTGATCCCGAAGGCCGCGCGCAGCCGCTCGTTCTTCTGCTCCGCCGCCTCCGCCAGCTGGTGCGTCTCCGTCACGCTGGGGGGGGGAAATGTGGGGAGGGGGTCAAGGGGGGGGGTTTGAGGATGGGGAGGGAGAGATTTGGGTCCTGGAGGTGACGTTTTGGGGCTGGGGGGCAGTTTAGGGTCCTGGAGGTGATATTTTGGGGCTGGGGGGGCAGCGCTCGTTCTGCTCCGCCGCCTCCGCCAGCTGGTGCGTCTCCGTCACGCTGGGGGGGGGGGAAATGTGGGGAGGGGGTTAAGGGGGGGGTTTGGGGATGGGGGGAGGAGCGGTTTGGGATGAGGGGGATGGTTTGAGTCCTGGAGGTGATATTTTGGGGCTGGGGGGGGAGTTTGGGGCTCCAGGAGGGGATGAGGGGAATGGTTTGGGTGCTGGAGGTGATATTTTGGGGCTGGGGGGCAGTTTAGGGTCCTGGAGGTGATATTTTGGGGCTGGGGGAGGAGTTTGGAGCTCCAGGAGGGGATGAGGGGAATGGTTTGGGTCCTGGAGGTGATATTTTGGGGCTGGGGGGGCAGGTTTGGGGATGGGGGGGGGGAGCGGTTTGGGATGAGGGGGATGGTTTGGGTCCTGGAGGTGATATTTTGGGGCTGGGGGGGGCAGTTTGGGGTTATTCCATGGGACCAAAAAGGGCTGCTGTGGGTTTGGGCTGATTCCATGGGGGTCACTGAAGGTTTGGGGTGACTCTATGGGACCAAAAGGGGCCGCTGTGGGTTTGGGGTGATGCTGTGGGTTTGGGGTGATTCCATGGGAGTCACTGTGTGTTTGGGGTGACACTGGGTTTGGGGTGATGCTGTGGGTTTGGGGTGATTCCATGGGGTCACTGTGGGTTTGGGGTGACACTGGGTTTGGGGTGACGCTGTGGGTTTGGGGTGATTCCATGGGGGTCACTGCGGGTTTGGGGTGACGCTGTGGGTTTGGGGAGACTCCATGGAGCCAGATGGGGCCGCTGTAGATTTGGGGTTATGCTGTGGGTTTGGGGTGATTCCATGTGACCAAAAGGGGCTGCTGCGGGTTTGGGGTGATTCCATGGGGGTCACTGCGGGTTTGGGGTGATGCTGTGGGTTTGGGGTGATTCCATGGGACCAAATGGAGTTGCTGTGGGTTTGGGGTAGTTCCATGGAGCCAGATGGAGCCACTGTGGGTTTGGGGTGATGCTGTGGGTTTGGGGTGATTCCATGGGAGTCACTGTGGGTTTGGGGTGATTCTGTGGGGGTCACTGCGGGTTTGGGGTGATGCTGTGGGTTTGGGGTGATGCTGTGGGTTTGGGGTGATTCCATGGGGGTCACTGCGTGTTTGGGGTGATGCTGTGGGTTTGGGGTGATGCTGTAGGTTTGGGGTGACTCACGTGGGGCGCTGCTCGGGCGCGTCCCCCTCCTTGCCCAGCACCACGTCCCTCTCCAGCAGCATGGTGCGGAACGTCGCCACCTTCTCCTGGATCTCACTCTCAGTGTATCTGCGGGGGAAGGGGGGCACGGGGCGGGTCAGTGCCCCACTGCGGTGGGACGGGGGGCTGGGGGCGGCTCCGTAGGGTGGAGGGCGGCCTCCCAGAGCCTGGGGTAGGGTTGGGGGGCAGCCCCGTAACCAGGGATGTGTTTGGGGGCGGGTTTTGGGGGGCAGGAGCAGCCCCGGACTCCAGACGTAGGTTTGGGGGGCGGCCCCGTACCCAGAGATGTGTTTCTGGGTAGGGCTGGGGGGCAGCCCCGTACCCAGGGCTGGGTTTGGGGGCGGGTTTTGGGGGGCAGGAGCAGCCCCAGACCCCAGGGGTGGGTTTGGGGGCAGCCCCATACCCTGGGGTAGGTTTGGGAGTAGGGTCGGTGGGCAGCCCCATAGCCAAGGGAAGGTTTTGGGGGGCAGGAGCAGCCCCAGACCCCAGAGCTCGCTTTGGGGGCAGCGTCGGATCGCAGGGCTGGGCCTGGGGATGGGTTTTGTCCCCAGGAACCCATACATGCCCAGGGAATCCCCTAAGGAACCCATCCATCCCCAGGGAATCCCCTATGGGACCCCTATGGAACCCATACATCTCTGGAGAACCCACTATGGGATCCCTACGGAACCTACACATCCCCAGGGAATCTCCTACGCGACCCCTAAGAAACCCATTCACCCCATTTCCCCCTTTTCAACCCAGTTTTACCTCACATCCCCCACATTTACCCCATCAATCCCCCAATTTCCCCCAATATTTACCTCATTTCCCCCAATTCACCCCCAATTCCCCCCAGTTTTACCTCACATCCCCAAACTCACCCCATTTTCCCCCAATCTTTACCTCACATCCCCAAACTCACCCCATTTTCCCCCAATCTTTACCTCACATCCCCAAACTCACCCCATTTTCCCCCAATCTTTACCTCACATCCCCAAACTCACCCCATTTTCCCCCAATCTTTACCTCACATCCCCAAACTCACCCCATTTTCCCCCAATCTTTACCTCACATCCACAAACTCACCCCGTTTTCCCCCAATCTTTACCTCACATCCCCAAACTCACCCCATTTTCCCCCAATCTTTACCTCAGACCCCCCAACTCACCCCGATTCCCCCCAGTTTTACCTCAGACCCCCCAACTCACCCCGATTCCCCCCAGTTTTACCTCAGACCCCCCAACTCACCCCGATTCCCCCCAGTTTTACCTCAGACCCCCCAACTCACCCCGATTCCCCCCAGTTTTACCTCAGACCCCCCAACTCACCCCATTTCCCCCCAGTCTTTACGTCAGACCCCCCAACTCACCCCATTCCCCCCAGTTTTACCTCAGACCCCCCAACTCACCCCGATTCCCCCCAGTTTTACCTCAGACCCCCCAACTCACCCCGATTCCCCCCAGTTTTACCTCAGATCCCCAAACTCACCCCATTTCCCCCCCAGTCTTTACCTCAGACCCCCCAACTCACCCCATTCCCCCCAGTATTTCCCTCACCCCCCCCACCCCCCGACTCAGGACCGTCCCAGCGGCGGGGGAATCTGGGGGCGTGTGTGAGGCGAGGCAGCGCCCGCGCGGCTCACCCCTGCTCCTCCATGAGCTCGGAGAGCTCGAGGCATTTCAGCTCGACTTTGCGCTTCCGTTCGTGGTCCAGGATGTCTCTGTTGGGCCGCTTGGGCAGCGCGGCGGCGTCGGCACGGCGCAGCTCTTCGTCGGCGCGGGGCTCGGCTCGCTCCCTCTTGTGCCGCAGGGCCGACAGGTTGCGCTGCACGTAGCCGTTGGTGCCGCTGCCCCGCGGCGTCGGCAGCCCGATCCCATTGTACATGGCGACCGCGCTGCCGCCCCTGCGGGGGGCCCCCACGTCAGCGCCCCCCCGGGCCCCACACCCACGCCGTACAGACCCTCTACGGGACCCCGGTCATCCCCAGGGAACCCCCTATGGGACCCCGCTCATCCCCAGGGAATCCACTACGGGACCCTGGTCATCCCCAGGGAACCCCCTATGGGACTCCTATGGAACCCATACTTCCCCAGGGAATCCCCTATGGAGCCCCTGTGGAACCCGTACATCTCCAGAGAACCCACCATGGGATCCCTATGGAACCCATACATCCCCACGGAATCCCCTAAGGAACCCATACATCCCCAGGGAACCCCCTATGGGACCCCGTTCAAGACCAGGGAACCCCCTATGGGACCACATTCCAGACCAGGGAACCCCCTATGGGACCCCTATGGAACCCATACATCCCCAGGGAATCCCCTAAAGAACCCATATATTCCCAGGGAATCTCTTATGCAACCCATCCATCCCCAGGGAATCTCCTATGGAACCCATACATCCCCGAAGAACCTGCTATGGAACTCCTATGCAACCTATACTGCCCTAGGAAATCCCCTAAGGAACCCATATATCCCCAGGGAACCCCCTATGGGACTTCTATGGAACCCATACATCCCCAGGGAATCCCCTATGGGACCCATATATCCCCAGGGAATCCCCCACGGGACCCCTATGGAACCCATACATCCCCAGGGAATCCCCTAAGGAACCCATATATCCCCAGGGAATCCCCCACGGGACCCCTATGGAACCCATCTATCCCCAGGGAATCCCCCACGGGACCCCTACGGAACCCATACATCCCCAAGGAACCCGCTATGGAACTCCTATGGAATCTATACATCCCCAAGGAATCCCCTATGGGATCCCTATGCAACCCATACGTCCCCAGGGAATCCCCTATGGAGCCCCTATGGAACCCATACATCTCCAGAGAACCCACTATGGGATCCCTATGGAACCCATACATCCCCAGGGAACCCCCTATGGAACCCACAGATCCCCTGGGAATCCCCTATGGAACCCATAAATTCCCAGGGAACCCCTTATGGAATCCCTACGGAACCCAGACACAGGCCCACAGATCCTACAGAACCCCCTATGGAACCCACAGATCCTATGGAACCCACAGATCCTATGAAATCCCCTATGGAACCCACAGATCCTATGAAATCCCCTATGGAACCCACAGATCCTATGGAACCCCCTATGCAACCCACAGATCCTATGGAACCCCTATGGAACCCACAGATCCTATGGAACCCCCTATGCAACCCACAGATCCTATGGAACCCCCTATGGAACCCACAGATCCTATGAAATCCCCTATGGAACCCACAGATCCTATGAAATCCCCTATGGAACCCACAGATCCTATGGAACCCCTACGGAACCCACAGATCCTATGGAACCCTCTATGCAACCCACAGATCCTATGGAACCCCTATGGAACCCACAGATCCTATGAAATCCCCTATGGAACCCACAGATCCTATGAAATCCCCTATGGAACCCACAGATCCTATGGAACCCCTACGGAACCCACAGATCCTATGGAACCCTCTACGGAACCCACAGATCCTATGGAACCCCTATGGAACCCACAGATCCTATGAAATCCCCTATGGAACCCACAGATCCTATGAAATCCCCTATGGAACCCACAGATTCTATGGAACCCCTATGGAACCCACAGATCCTACGGAATCTCATATGAAACCCACTTTTTCCCTCACAAACTACCCCAAACTCTCCTTTTTCCCCCAAAATACCTTTTTTTTCCCCTCAAAATCCCATTTTTCTGCTCTCAAATGGCCCCAGAGTCCCACTGCTCCCCAAATTCCGCTTTTTTTCCTCACAAATTGTCCCAAAATCCCATTTACCCCTCAAAATCCCTTTTCCCCACTCGCACGGCCCCAAATTCCCACTTTTCCCCCCCAAAATCCCACACATCCCCTCACAAAACCCCAAACCCCACTTTTCCTTCACTCAAATCCCACTTTTTTCCCCCAAAACCCCCAGTTTTCCCCTTTACAGTTTGCCCCAATCCCACTTTCCCCCTCACAAGCCACCCCAAATTCCACTTTTCCCCCCCAAAAATCCCATTTTTCCCTCACAAACCACCCCAAAACTCCACTTTTTCACCCCAAAATTCCCCATTTCTCACAAAACCCCAAACCCCACTTTTCCTTCACTCAAACCCCACTTTTTTCCCCAAAACCCCCATTTTTCCCCTTTACAACTTGCCCCAATCCCACTTTTCCCCTCGCAAACCACCCCAAAACTCCACTTTTCCACCCCAAAACTCCACATTTCCTCACAAAACCCCAAATCCCACTTTTTCCCCCCAAACCCCCATTTTTCCTCACAAAATCCCCCCCTTCTTCCTCAAACCCCCACTTTCCCCCTCACACAGAGCCCCAAATTCCACTTTTTTCCCCTCAAAATCCCATTCCCCTCGACTGCCCCCCCTAAAATCCCATTTTCCCCTCACAGAAATGCACTTTTTCCCCCCTAAAATCCCATTTTCCCCTCACAAAAATGCACTTTTCCCCCCCAAAAAAATGCATTTTTCCCCCAAAAAAAGCACTTTTACCCTCAAAAAACCACCAATTTCTCTCTCAAAAAAACCCTGCTTTCCCTCACTAAAAAACCACTTTTTCCCTCAAAAAAATGAAGAAAAAACATTTTCACTACTCAACAAAACGTTTTTCCTTCAAAAATCCCCACCTTTTCCCTTAAAAAAAAACACAGATTCTTCCCTCAAAAAATATTTTTAAAAATTCCCTTAAACACATTTTTTTCCCTCAGGAAAAAAAATAAAAATAAATAAAATTCTTCTCTCCCCAAAACCCCAATTTTTCCTTCAAAAAACCCCATTTTTTCTCTCCCCAAACCCCGACTTTTCCCTCAGAAAAACCCAATTTTTCCCATAAAAACCCACACATTTTTCCCTCAGAAAAACCTCACTCTTCCCCTATAAAAAGTCCCCAATTTTTCTCTCCCCCCAAAATCTTCCACCCTATTTAAAACCAAAACAAAACCTCCCCTCACAAACCCCCACTTGCTCCTCACAAATCCCCATTTTTCCTCACAAATCCTCACTTTCTTCCTCAAAACCCCCACTTTTTCCTCGCAAATTCCTACTTTTTCCTTGGAAATTCCCACTTTTTCTTCACAATTTCCCACTTTTTCCCTCAAATTCCCCAGTTCTCTCTCATAAGTTCCCACTCTTCCCTCACAAACTCCCACTTTCTTCCTCAAAACCTCCACTTTTTCCTCACAAACCCCCACTTTCCCCTCACAAACCCCCACTTTCTTCCTCAAAACTCTTTTTCCCTCAAAACCTCCACTTTTCCCTCAAATTCCCCACTTTTCCCGCACAAATCCCCACTTTTTCCCTCATAAGTTCCCACTTTTTCCTCAGATTCCCACTTTCTTCCTCAAATTCCCCACTTTTCCCTCAAATTCCCCACTTTTCCCTCAAATTCCCCACTTTTCCCTCAAAATCCCCACTTTTCCCTCAAAATCCCCACTTTTCCCTCAAAATCCCCACTTTTCCCTCAAAATCCCCACTTTTCCCTCAAAATCCCCACTTCATTCCTCACAAATCCCCACTTCATTCCTCACAAATCCCCACTTTTCCCTCACAAATCCCCACTTTCTTCCTCAAAACCCCCACTTTCTCCTGACAAACCTCCACTTTTTCCTCACAAGTTCCCACTTTTCCCCTCAAATTCCCCACTTTTCCCACACAAACCCCCAGTTTTCCCTCACAAATTCCCACTTTTTCCTCAAATTCCCACTTTTTCCTCACAAAACCCCACTTTCTCCTAACAAATTCCCCACTTTCCCCTCACAAACCCCCACTTTCTTCCTCAAAACTCTTTTTCCCTCAAATTCCCCACTTTTCCCGCACAAATCCCCACTTTTCCCTCATAAGTTCCCAGTTTTTCCTCATAAGTTCCCAGTTTCTTCCTCAAAACCTCCACTTTCTCCTGACAAATCCCTACTTTTCCCCCCAAACCCCCACTTTCTTCCTCAAAACCCCCACTTTTCCCCTCAAATTCCCCAGTTTTCTATCAACTTCCCACTTTTTCCTCACAAATCCCCACTTTCTTCCTCAAAACCTCCACTTTCTTCCTCAAAACCTCCACTTTTCCCTCACAAACCCCCACTTTTCCCTCAAAACCCCCACTTTTCCCTCAAAACCCCCACTTTTCCCTCACAAACCCCCACTTTTCCCTCACAAACCCCCACTTTTCCCTCACAAACCCCCACTTTTCCCTCACAAACCCCCTCTTTTCCCTCACAAACCCCCACTTTTCCCTCACAAACCCCCACTTTTCCCTCACAAACCCCCACTTTTCCCTCACAAACCCCCACTTTTCCCTCACAAACCCCCACTTTTCCCTCACAAACCCCCTCTTTTCCCTCACAAACCCCCTCTTTTCCCTCACAAACCCCCTCTTTTCCCTCACAAACCCCCACTTTTCCCCTCAAATTCCCACTTTCTTCCTCAAAACTCCCACCATTTCCTCGCAAATTCCCACTTTTTCTTCACAAGTTCCCACTTCTTCCCTCAAATTCCCCAGTTTTCCCTCGTAAGTTCCCACTTTTTCCTCACAGATCCCCACTTTCTTCCTCAAAACCCCCACTTTCTCCTGACAAACCTCCACTTTTCCCTCACAAATCCCCACTTTTTCTTCACAAGTTCCCACTTTTCCCCTCAAATTCCCCAGTTTTCTCTCATAACCCCCACTTTCTTCCTCATAGCCCCCACTTTCTTCCTCAAATTCCCCACTTTTTCCCCACAAATCCCCACTCTTCTCTCACAGATCCCCACTTTTCCCTCAAATTCCCCACTTCTTCCTCAAAACCCCCACTTTTCCCCCACAAATCCCCACTTTTCCCTCACAAATCCCCACTTTCATCCTCAGAACCTCCACTTTCTCCTGACAAACCCCCACTTTTTCCTCACAAATTCCCACTTTTCCCTCACAAATCCCCACTTTCATCCTCAGAACCTCCACTTTCTCCTGACAAATTCCCCACTTTTTCCTCACAAATCCCCACTTTTTCCCTCATAAGTTCCCACTTTTTCCTCAGATTCCCACTTTCTTCCTCAAAACGCCCACTTTCTCCTGACAAACCCCCACTTTTTCCTCACAAACCCCCACTTTTCCCCTCAAATTCCCCAGTTTTCTCTCATAAGTTCCCACTTTTTACTCAAAACCCCCACTTTTTCCTCACAAATCCCTACTTTTTCTCACAAATTCCCACTTTTTCCCCACAGATTCCCAATTTCTTCCTCAAAACCTCCACTTTCTCCTGACAAACCCCCACTTTTCCCTCACAAACCCCCACTTTTTCCCTCAAATTCCCGCTTTCTTCCTCAAAACTCCCACCTTTTCCTCGCAAATTCCCACTTTTTCTTCACAAGTTCCCACTTCTTCCCTCAAATTCCCTAGTGTTCCCTCATAAGTTCCCACTTCATTCCTCACAAATTGCCACTTTTTCCTCAGATCCCCACTTTCTTCCTCAAAACCCCCACTTTCTCCTGACAAACCTCCACTTTTTCCTCACAAATTCCCACTTTTTCCTCACAAGTTCCCACTTTTCCCCTCAAATTCCCCAGTTTTCTCTCATAAGTTCCCACTTTCTTCCTCAAAACCCCCACTTTCTTCTCAAGTTCCCACTTTTTCCCCACAAATCCACACTTTTCCCTCAGAAGAAACTCCCACTTTCTTCCTCAAAACCCCCACTTTTTCCTCAAAATCCCCACTTTTTCCTCATAAGTTCGCATTTTTCCCTCACAAATCCCCACTTTTTCCTCACAGATTCCCAATTTCTTCCTCAAAACCCCCACTTTCTCCTGACAAATCCCCACTTTTTCCTCACAAGTTCCCACTTTCTTCCTCAAATTCCCCACTTTTTCCGCACAAATCCCCACTTTCTTCCCCAGAACCCCCACTTTCTCCTGACAAATCCCCACTTTCTTCCTCAAATTCCCCACTTTTCCCTCACAAATCCCTACTTTTCCTAACAAATCCCCACTTTCCTCCTCAAAACCTCCACTTTTTCCTCACAAATCCCCACTTTCCTCCTCAAAACCTCCACTTTTTCCTCACAAATCCCCACTTTCCTCCTCAAAACCTCCACTTTTTCCTCACAAATCGCTACTTTTTCATCACAGATTCCCACTTTCTTCCTCAAAACTCCCACTTTTTCCTCACAACCCCCCACTTTTCCCTCACAAATCCCCACTTTTCCCTCACAAATCCCCACTTTTCCCTCACAAACCCCACTTTCTTCCTCAAAACCCCCCCTTTTTCTTCACAAATCCCCCCTTTTTCCCCCACAACACCCCCCGCCCCCCCACATCCCCACACGGCCCTTCTCCCCACACAACCCCCATTTCCCCCCCCAAAAAACCTTTATTTTCCCCAAAACGCCCTTTATTTCCCCCCCAAATCCCTTTTTCCCCCAAAAAAGCCCCTTTTTTCCCCAACCCCCCTCCCCCCCCAGCCGCTCCTTCCCCTCTCACCGCGCGCGCGGCCTTCACCAACCCCCCCTTCCCCCCAACCGCTCCGTTTCGTTTCCCGCCCCCCTTCCCCCGTCGTCCCCACCCCCTCCCGGTTCCCTCCCGCTTCTCACCTATCGGCCTCCGCTCCGCTGTCCGCCAAGCACCCAAATCTCCTCTCCGCGCTGCAGCAGCGGCCGCCACACACGAACGCCCGAAGCGACGCGAGGCGACGCCACGCGGCTCCGCCTCCACTTCCGGTCCAACGGCGGCCGCGCGCGCGGGGGGGGGCGGGGCGATGGGAGTTGTAGTTCCCGCCCCCCCTCTCAGAACGGCGGCGAGTCGAGCGCGGGACTACCGCTCCCAGCGTGCACCGCGCGCGGCCGCCATCTTAGGCTGCCTCCCGCTCTCCCTCTCGCGGGGGATGCCGGGAGACGTAGTCCGAGCTTCCGCCTCCCGCCGTTCTAAATGGGCTCCGGGGAACTGCGACTCCCAGCGTGCCCCGCGCCCGCCGCCATCTTGTGCAGCTCCACCCGGGAACCATGGGATGGAGGCGGGCTGACCCCTCCCCTTCCTCCCCGCCCGGGACGACCAATGAGATGGCGCGGGGTTCCCCCGGTGACCAATGGGAGCGCGGCACTGAGCAAAGTCCCGCCCTCCGTGGCCTGGGAGGGGGCCCGGGACCCCCGAAACGGCCCCAAAAGCGCCTCAAAGCGCCCCCAAAACGCACGGAGCCCCATAGAGAACCCGCGGAGCCCCACTGATCCCATACAGACCCCATAGATCCCCACTGAGCCCCATAGAGACCCCATAGGGACCCCATGCAGCCCCATGGACCCCGCAAGTCCCATAGAACCCTATAGAGACCCCATAGATCCCCATAGGACCCCATGGAGACCCACAGGCACCCCACAAACCCCATGCAGCCCCATGGAGTCCCACAGACCCCATAGAGACCCAGAGACCCCACAGAGACCCCATAAAGACCACAGAGCCCCATAGAGACCCAGAGACCCCACAGAGACCCCATAAAGACCACAGAGCCCCATAGAGACCCAGAGACCCCACAGAGACCCCATAAAACCCCACGGGACCCCATAAAGATCACAGAGCCCCATAGAGACCCCATAAAACCCCATAGAGACCCCACAGAGCCCCATAGAGACCCAGAGACCCCATAGACACACAGAGACCCCATGAAACCCCACGGGACCCCATAAAGACCACAGAGCCCCACAGAGACCCCATAAAACCCTACAGGATCCCATAAAGACCACAGAGCCCCATAGAAACCCTATAAAACCCTACAGGACCACATAAAGACCACAGAGCCCCACAGAGACCCCACAGAGACCCCATAAAACCCCACGGGACCCCGTAAAGCCCCATAGAGACCCCACAGAGACCCCATGAAAACCCACGGGACCCCATAAAGACCACAGAGCCCCATAGAGACCCCATAAAACCCTACAGGACCCCAGAAAGACCACAGAGCCCCACAGAGACCCCATAAAACCCCACGGGATCCCATAAAGACCACAGAGCCCCATAGAACCCCATAGAGACCCCATAGAGACCCCACCCTACAGAGACCCCATAAAACCCCAGGGGACCCCATAAAGACCGCAGAGACCCCATAGAGACCCAGAGACCCCATAGAGACCCCATAAAACCCCACAGTCCCCCCCCATCCCGTAACGACGCTCGTTAACGCAATTAGCAGTAATTAATGAATCCCTTCCGGCAGCGATGGGGTTAACTCCCCCCCCCTCCCCCCAAATCCCCTAAAAGGGCCCCATAACCCCCCCACCCCACACCCCACACCCACGGGGGGGGCTGGGGGCCGCTTGTGGGGCGGAGGGGAGCGAGCGGCCATGGAGGTACTGCCACGTCCCCACCCCACAGCGGCCCTATAGGGACCCCCGCCCCATAGCGGCCCTATAACCCACCCCACCCCATAGCGGCCCTATAAGCGACCCCACCCTATAGGGACCCCGGCCCCATAGCGGCCCTATAACCCACCCCACCCTATAGGGACCCCCGCCCCATAGCAGCCCTATAACCCACCCCACCCTATAGGGATGCTGGCCCCATAGCAGCCCCATAAGCGACCCCACCCTATAGGGACTTTGGCCCCATAGCGGCCCTATAAGCGACCCTGCAGCAGCCCCATAGCGACCCCACCCTATAGGGACCCCAGCCCCATAGCGGCCCTATAAGCGACCCCACCCTATAGGGACGCCAGCCCCATAGCGGCCCTATAAGTGACCCTACAGCAGTCCCTATAAGCGACCCCACCCTATAGGGAACCCCCGCCCCATAGCGGCCCTATAAGGGACCCCACCCCATAACGGCCCTATAAGCGACCCCACCCTATAGGGACCTCAGCCCCATAGCGGCCCTATAATGGACCCCACCCTATAGGGATGCTGGCCCCATAGCAGCCCCATAAGCGACCCCACCCTATAGGGACTCCGACCCCATAGCAGCCCTATAAGTGACCCCACCCTATAGGGACGCCCGCCCCATAGCGGCTCTATAACGCACCCCACCCTACAGGGACCCTGGCCCCATAGCGACCCTATTAGCGACCCTACAGCAGCCCCATAGCGACCCCACCCTATAGGGACCTCAGCCCCATAGCGGCCCTATAAGCGATCCTACAGCAGCCCCATAGCGACCCCACCCGATAGGGATCCCCACCCCATAGCGGCCCTATAAGCGACCCCTCCCTATAGGGACTCTGGCCCCATAGCGACCCTATAAGCGACCCCACCCTATAGGGACCTCAGCCCCATAGCGGCCCTGTAAGTGACCCCACCCTACAGCAGCCCCATAGTGGCCCTATGAGCGACCCCACCCTATAGGGACCCTCGCCCCATAGCGGCCCTATAACCCACCCCACCCCATAGCAGCCCTAGAAGCGACCCCACCCTATAGGGACCCCAGCCCCATAGCAGCCCTATAACCCACCCCACCCTATAGGGACCCCAGCCCCATAGCAGCCCTATAACCCACCCCACCCTATAGGGACCCCCGCCCCATAGCGGCCCTATAACCCACCCCACCCCATAGCGGCCCTATAACCGACCCCACCCTATAGGAACCTCGGCCCCATAGCGGCCCTATAAGCGACCCTACAGGCAGCCCCATAGCGACCCCACCCTTTAGGGACCCCCGCCCCATAGCGACCCTATAACCGACCTCACCCCATGGCAGCCCTATAAGTGACCCCACCCTATAGGGACCCCCGCCCCATAGCGGCCCTATAAGCGACCCCACCCGATAGGGATGCTGGCCCCATAGCAGCCCTATAAGCGACCCCACCCCATAGCAGCCCTATAAGCAACCCCACCCCATAGCGGCCCTATAAGCGACCCCACCCTATAGGGACTCCAGTCCCATAGCAACCCTATAAGCGACCCCACCCTATAGGGACCCCTGACCCATAGCAGCCCTAGAAGCGACCCCACCCTACAGGCAGCCCCAAAACGACCCCACCCTATAGGGATCCCCACCCCATAGCAGCCCTATAAGCGACCCCATCCTATAGGGACCCTGGCCCCATAGCGGCCCTATAAGCAACCCTACAGCAGCCCCATAGCGACCCTATAAGCAACCCTACCCTATAGGGACCCCGACCCCATAGCGGCCCTATAAGTGACCCCACCCTATAGGGACCCCCACCCCATAACGGCCCCATAGCAACCTCACCCTATAGTGACCCTATAAGAACCCCCACCCCATAAGGACCCCATAAGGACCCCATAAGGCCCCCCGCCCCATAAGGACCCCATAAGGACCCCATAGGGACCCCATAAGGCCCCCCGCCCCATAAGGACCCCATCAGGACCCCATAAGGTCCCCCGCCCCGCCCCATAAGGACCCCATAAGGACCCCATAGGGACCCCATAAGGCCCCCCGCCCCATAAGGACCCCATCAGGACCCCATAGGGACCCCATAAGGCCCCCCGCCCCATAAGGACCCCATCAGGACCCCATAAGGTCCCCCGCCCCGCCCCATAAGGACCCCATAAGGACCCCATAGGGACCCCATAAGGCCCCCCGCCCCATAAGGACCCCATAAGGACCCCATAGGGACCCCATAAGGCCCCCCGCCCCATAAGGACCCCATAAGTACCCCATAGGGACCCCGTAAGGCCCCTCGCCCCATAAGGACCCCATAAGGACCCCATAGGGACCCCATAAGGCCCCCCGCCCCATAAGGACCCCATAGGGACCCCATAAGGACCCCCGCCCCATAAGGACCCCATAAGGACCCCATAGGGACCCCATAAGGCCCCCCGCCCCATAAGGACCCCATAGGGACCCCATAAGGACCCCCGCCCCATAAGGACCCCATAAGGACCCCATAGGGACCCCATAAGGCCCCCCGCCCCATAAGGACCCCATAAGGACCCCATAGGGACCCCATAGGGACCCCATAAGGCCCCCCGCCCCATAAGGACCCCATAAGGACCCCATAGGGACCCCGTAAGGCCCCTCGCCCCATAAGGACCCCATAAGGACCCCATAGGGACCCCATAAGGCCCCCCGCCCCATAAGGACCCCATAGGGACCCCATAAGGCCCCCCGCCCCATAAGGACCCCATAGGGACCCCATAAGGACCCCATAGGGACCCCGCCCCACTGTTCCCCTTTAGGTTCTGGTGGCGGCGGCGGTGCTTTGGGGGCTGCCCCGGGGGGGGGCGCAGCCCATCGCCTCTGCGGGTGAGTGGGGGTCGGGGGGGGGATTTGGGGTCGGGGGGGGATTGGGGTCATGGGGGAATTGGGGTCAGAATTGGGGTTGGGGGGGGATTGGGGGAGGGGGAATTGGGGTCGGGGGGGAATTGGGAGCCATGGGGGGGGAATTGGGGTCATGGGGGGGGATTGGGGTCGGGGCTGGATTGGGGTCAGGGGTGGGATTGGTGTTGGGGGGGAATTGGGGTCACGGGGGGGGTAATTGGGGTCACGGGGGGTTTGGGGGTCACGGGGGGGGCTTGGGGTCATGGGGGAATTGGGGTCGGGGGGGATTGGGGTCATGGGGGGAATTGGGGTTGGGGGGGGAATTGGGTTCACGGGGGGATTTGGGCCCTCACAGCCCCCATCCACCCCACAGCCCCCCCTGCCCCCACGGCCCCCCCGCCCCCATTGCCCCCATTGCCCCCATCCACCCCACTGCCCCCACGACCCCCACTGACCCCATTGCCCCCATTCACCCCATTGCCCCCCCTGCCCCCATCGACCCCATTGACCTCACAGCCCCGACTGCCCCCATCCACCCCATTGCCCCTATTGCCCCCATTGACCCCACTGCCCCCATTGACCCCCTGCCCCCATCCACCCCATTCACCCCACTGCCCCCATCCACCCCATTGCCCCCCCTGCCTCCGTTGCCCCCATTCACCCCACAGCCCCCATTGACCCCATTCACCCCATTGCCCCCCTGCCCCCATCCACCCCACTGCCCCCATTGACCCCACAGCCCCAACTGCCCCCATCCACCCCATTGCCCCCATTGCCCCCACAGCCCCCATCCACCCCACTGCCCTCATTCGCCCCACAGCCCCCATTGCCCCCATTGCCCCCATTGCCCCCCCTTCCCCCATCCACCCCACTGCCCCCACAGCCCCAATGCCCTCACTGACCCCACTGACCCCACAGCCCCCCCTGCCCCCATCTGCCCCATTGACCCCCCTGCCCCCATTGCCCCCCCTGCCCCCATTGCCCCCCCTGCCCCCACGACCCCCACGACCCCCCCTGCCCCCATCCACCCCACTGACCCCACTGCCCCCATTGCCCCCATCCACCCCACAGCCCCCACTGACCCCACAGCCCCCATCCACCCCATTCACCCCACAGCCCCCATTGACCCCATTCACCCCATTGCCCCCCCGCCCCCATCCACCCCACTGCCCCCATTGCCCCCACAGCCCCAACTGCTCCCATTGCCCCCATTGCCCCCACAGCCCCCATTCACCCCACAGCCCCCATTGACCCCATTCACCCCACTGCCCCCATCCACCCCATTGCCCCCCCCGCCCCCATTGCCCCCCCTGCCCCCACGACCCCCACGCCCCCCCTGACCCCACTGCCCCCCTGCCCCCCAGCGGTGCCGGCGCTGCCGTGCGAAGCCGTGTCTCCGCGCGACTGCCACGACGTGTACGCGGGGGGGGCGCAGAGCGACGGCGTTTACCTGGTGTATCCCACGGGGCCCGGCCTGCCCGTGCCCGTCTACTGCGACATGAGCACGGACGGGCACGTGTGGACGGTACGCGACACGTGTGTGACATACGTGTGGGTGTAACATGTGTGTGTAACATACGTGTGTGTGTGTGTGTAACATGGGTGTGTGTGTGTAACTGCGACATGAGCACCGACGGGCACGTGTGGACGGTACAGGACACGTGTGTGACATACGTGTGTGTGTAACATACGTGTGTGTGTGTGTGTGAGTAACATACGTGTGTGTGTGTAATGTGTGTGTGTAACATGGGTGTGTGTGTGTGTGTGTGTAACTGTGACATGAGCACCGACGGGCACGTGTGGACGGTACGGAACACGTGTGTAACATACGTGTGGGTGTGTAACATACGTGTGTGTGTGTAATGTGCGTAACGTGTGTGTTTGTAGTGTGTGTGTGTGTGTAACATGGGTGTGTGTGTAACTGCGACATGAGCACGGACGGGCACGTGTGGATGGTACAGGACACACGTGTAACATACGTGTGGGTGTGTGTAACGTGTGTGTGTGTGTGCAACGCGTGTGTGTAACGTGTGTGTGTGTGTAACATCCGTGTGTGTGAGTGTAACTGTGACATGAGCATGGATGGACACGTGTGGGCGGTATGGGACACGCATGTAACATATGTGTGTCTGTGTGAGTAACATACGTGTGTGTGTAACGTGGGTGCGTGTGTAACATCTGTGTAACATACGTGTGTGTGTGTAACTGCGACATGAGCACGGATGGACACGTGTGGACGGTACGGAACACGCGTGTGTGTGCGTGTAATGTGTGTAACGTGTGTGCAACATACGTGTGTGTGCGTGACGTGTGCGTGTGTGCGTGTACCACCCGTGTGTGTGTGCACACGCGTGTGCAAGCGTGCCCCACGCCCCCCCCCAGGTGTTCCAGAAGCGGTTCAACGGCTCCGTCAGTTTCTTCCGCGGTTGGAACGATTACCGCAACGGCTTCGGCCGCGCCGACGGCGAGTATTGGCTGGGTGAGGTCACGTGACACCCGGGGGAGCCCATCCGCACCCATGGGAGCCCATCGGCACCCATGGGAACACGTCGGCACCCATTGGATCCCATCGGCACCCATAGAATCCAATGGCGCCCATGGGAACCCATGGGAACCCATCGGCACCCACTGGCTCCCATTGGCACCCATAGAACCCATCGGCACCCATCGGCACCCATTGGATCCCATTGGCACCCATGGGAACCCATTGGCTCCCATTGGCTCCCATTGGCACCCATAGAACCCATCGGCAACCATCGGCACCCATTGGATCCCATTGGCACCCATGGGCACCCATTGGCACCCATTGGATCCCATTGGCACCCATGGGCACCCATTGGATCCCATGGGATCCCATTGGCACCCATAGAACCCATCAGCACCCATGGGAACACATTGGCACCCATAGAACCCATGGGAACCCATCAGCACCCATTGGATCCCATCAGCACCCATAGAACCCATCGGCACCCATTGGATCCCATTGGCACCCATAGAACCCATCAGCACCCATTGGAACCCATTGGCACCCATAGAACCCATCGGCACCCATCTGCACCCATGGGCACCCATCAGAACCCATGGACACCCATCGGCACCCATTGGACCCCATTGGCACCCATAGAATCCAATGGCACCCATAGAATCCAATGGCACCCATGGGAACCCGTTGGCACCCACTGGCACCCATAGAACCCATCTGATCCCATGGGCACCCATAGAATCCATGGGCACCCGTAGCACCCATAGAACCCATTGGCACCCATAGAACCCATGGGCACCTATAGAATCCAAGGGCACCCATGGGCACCCATGGGAGCCCACTGGAACCCATAGAACCCATTGGATCCCATTGGCACCATCAGCACCCATCAGCACCCATGGGAACCCATTGGCACCCATAGAACCCATAGAACTCGTGCTGGGACCCCATGGCGTCCTATAGTGACCCCATAGTGACCCCACAGCGTCCCCATAGTGACCCCAAAGTGACCCCATGTTGTGACCCCATAGTGACCCCATTAGTGTCCCCACGTTGTGACCCCATTGTGACCCCATAGTGACCCCATGATGTCCCCATGTTGCGTCCCCATGTTGTGTCCCATTTATGTCCCCATTTTGTCCCCATGATGTCCCTACTGCGTCCCATAGTGACCCCATAGTGACCCCATAGTGACCCCATAGTGTCCCATAGTGTCCCCACAGTGACCCCACAGCGCCCCCTTCCCCGCAGGGCTGCAGACCATCCACGTGCTGACCCCATAGTGACCCCATAGTGTCCCATAGTGACCCCATAGTGACCCCATAGTGACCCCATAGCATCCCATAGTGACCCCATAGTGACCCCACAGCGTCCCACAGTGACCCCACAGCGCCCCCTTCCCCCGCAGGGCTGCAGACCATCCACGTGCTGACCCCATAGCGTCCCATAGTGACCCCATAGTGACCCCACAGTGACCCCACAGCGTCCCACAGTGACCCCACAGCGCCCCCTTCCCCGCAGGGCTGCAGACCATCCGCGCGCTGACCCCATAGCGTTCCATAGTGACCCCATAGTGACCCCATAGTGTCCCATAGTGACCCCATAGTGACCCCATAGTGACCCCACAGTGACCCCACAGCGTCCCACAGTGACCCCACAGCGCCCCCTTCCCCACAGGGCTGCAGACCATCCACGTGCTGACCCCATAGTGACCCCATAGTGACCCCATAGTGACCCCATAGTGACCCCATAGCGTCCCATAGTGACCCCATAGTGACCCCACAGCGTCCCACAGTGACCCCACAGCGCCCCCTTCCCCCGCAGGGCTGCAGACCATCCACGTGCTGACCCCATTGTGTCCCATAGTGACCCCATAGTGACCCCATGCTGTGACCCCATGTTGGGACCCCATAGTGTCCCCATGATGTCCCCATGTTGTGACCCCATAGTGACCCCATAGTGTCCCATAGTGACCCCATAGTGACCCCATAGTGTCCCATAGTGACCCCACAGCGCCCCCTTCCCCCGCAGGGCTGCAGACCATCCACGTGCTGACCCCATAGCGTCCCATAGTGACCCCATAGTGACCCCACAGTGACCCCACAGCGTCCCACAGTGACCCCACAGCGCCCCCTTCCCCCGCAGGGCTGCAGACCATCCACGTGCTGACGCTGCAGGGCCGCTACGAGCTGCGGGTGGAGCTGGAGGACTTCGAGAACAACACGGCCTCGGCCACCTACGGCAGCTTCGCGCTGTCCCCCAACGCCATCAGCGCCGAGGAGGACGGATACAGCCTGCACGTGGGGGGCTTCGTGGACGGCGGCGCCGGTGGGGGGCAGGGGGGGGCTCTGGGGGGGTCTTTTGGGGGTCTTTTGGGGCTCTATGGGGTCGCTGTGGGGCTCGATGGGGTCCCTATGGGGGTCTAGGGGGATCTATGGGGCTCTATTGGGGCTCTATGGGGGTCTAGGGGGATCCATGGGGTCCCTATGGGGATCTAGGGGGATCTATGGGGCTCTATGGGGGATCTATGGGGTCCCTATGGGGCTCTAGGGGGATCTATGGGGCTCTATTGGGGCTCTACGGGGTCCCTATGGGGCTCTATGGGGATCTATCAGCCTGCACGTGGGGGGCTTCGTGGACGGCGGCGCCGGTGGGGGGCAGGGGGGGGCTGTGGGGGGGTCTAGGGGGTCCCTATGGGGTCCCTATGGGGGTCTAGGGGGCTCGATGGGGTCCCTATGGGGGTCTAGGGGGCTCTATGAGGATCTATGGGGCTCTATTGAGGATCTATGGGGCTCTAGGGGGATCTATGGGGCTCTATGGGGCTCTATTGAGGATCTATGGGGCTCTAGGGGGATCTATGGGGCTCTATGGGGGACCTATGGGGTCCCTATGGGTGTCTAGGGGGATCTATGGGGCTCTAGGGGGCTCTGTGGGGTCCCTATGGGGCTCTATGGGGATCTATCAGCCTGCACGTGGGGGGCTTCGTGGACGGCGGCGCCGGTGGGGGCTCTGGGGGGGGCTCTGGGGGGGTCTAGGGGGTCCTTTGGGGTCCCTATGGGGGTCTAGGGGCATCTATGGGGCTCTAGGGGGCTCTACTGGGGCTCTATGGGGTCCCTATGGGGCTCTAGGGGGATCTATGGGGCTCTATGGGGCTCTATTGGGGATCTATGGGATCCCTATGGGGCTCTAGGGGGATCTATGGGGGTCTAGGGGCATCTGTGGGGCTCTAGGGGGCTCTATTGGGGCTCTATGGGGTCCCTATGGGGGTCTAGGGGGATCTATGGGGCTCTAGGGGGCTCTATGGAGCTCTATGGGGTCCCTATCGGACTCTATGGGGATCTATGGGGTCCCTTTGGGGCTCTATTGGGGATCTATGGGGCTCTATGGGGTCCCTATGGGGCTCTATGGGGGCTCTAGGGGCTCTATTGGGGATCTATGGGGCTCTATGGGGTGCCTATGGGGCTCTATGGGGTCCCTATGGGGCTCTATGGGGATCTATCAGCCTGCACGTGGGGGGCTTCGTGGACGGCGGCGCCGGTGGGGGGCAGGGGGGGGCTCTGGGGGGGTCTAGGGGCTCTATGGGGTCCCTATGGGGCTCTAGGGGGCTCTATGGGGCTCTAGGGGGCTCTGTGGGGTCCCTATGGGGCTCTATGGGGATCTATCAGCCTGCACGTGGGGGGCTTCGTGGACGGCGGCGCCGGTGGGGGGCAGGGGGGGGCTCTGGGGGGGTCTAGGGGCTCTATGGGGTCCCTATGGGGCTCTAGGGGGCTCTATGGGGCTCTAGGGGGCTCTGTGGGGTCCCTATGGGGCTCTATGGGGATCTATCAGCCTGCACGTGGGGGGCTTCGTGGACGGCGGCGCCGGTGGGGGGCAGGGGGGGGCTCTGGGGGGGTCTAGGGGCTCTATGGGGTCCCTATGGGGCTCTAGGGGGCTCTATGGGGCTCTAGGGGGCTCTGTGGGGTCCCTATGGGGCTCTATGGGGATCTATCAGCCTGCACTTGGGGGGCTTCGTGGACGGCGGCGCCGGTGGGGGCTCTAGGGGGGGGCTCTGGGGGTCTGTGGGGTCCTTATGGGGGTCTAGGGGGCTCTATGGGGCTTTATTGGGGATCTACGAGGGTCTAGGGGGGACTAGGGGGATCTATGGGACTCTAGGGGGCTCTATGGGCCCCCCCGCGACCCTTTTGCCGCCCGCCCGCAGGCGACTCGCTGAGCTACCACCACGGGCAGAAGTTCTCCACGTTCGACCGCGACCAGGACCTGTACGTGCAGAACTGCGCCGCGCTGTCGTCCGGCGCCTGGTGGTTCAAGAGCTGCCACTTCTCCAACCTCAACGGCTTCTACCTGGGCGGCGCCCACCTCTCCTACGCCAACGGCCTCAACTGGGCGCAGTGGAAGGGCTTCAACTACTCCCTGCGCCGCAGCGAGATGAAGATCCGCCGCCTCTGAGATATTATGGGATGGGGGGCGGGCTGCCAATAAAGGACCCCAAAGCGCTGTGAGGCTGTGAGACCCGCTGGGCTGCTGGGACGCCGTGGGGACCCATAGAGCCCCATAGAGACACATAGGGACCCATAGACACCCATAGATCCCAAAAGACTCCATAGAACCCCATAGAGACCCATAGAACCCCATAGAGACCCATCGAGCCAAACAGACCCCATAGAGCCCCATAGACCCCGTAGAGACCCATAGAGACCCATGGAGCCCCATAGACACCCCTAGATCCCAAAAGACTCCATAGAACCCCATAGAGATCCATAGAACCCCATAGAGACCCCATAGAGATCCATAGAGCCCCACAGACCCCATAGAGCCCGATAGAGATCCATAGAGCTCCATTGACCTCCATAGACACCATAGAGACCCCATAGAGCCCCATAAACCCCATAGAGCCCCATAGAGCCCCATAGAGCCCGATGTGCCCCTATATGTCCCTATGCATCCCTATCTGTCCCCACGTGTCTCTATGGATCTCTATGGGGTCTTCATGTGTCCCCATGTGTCCCCATGTGTCCCTATGGGTCTCTATGTGTCCCTATGGGTCCCCACGTGTCCCCACGTGCCCCCATCTGTCCCCACGCGTCCCTGCCTGGGCGCAGTGGAAGGGCTTCAACTACTCCCTGCGCCGCAGCGTGATGAAGATCCGCCGCCTCTGAGATATTATGGGATGGCAGGGGGGGGCTGCCAATAAAGGACCCCAAAGCGCTCCGCTGTGAGACCCGCTGGGCTGCTGGGACGCCGTGGGGACCCATAGAGTCCCATAGGGACCCATAGAGACCCATAGACCCCATAAGGACCCCATAAGGACCCCATAGAACCCAATAGAGACCCATAGAGACCCATAGAGCCCCATAGAGACCCATAGATCCCAACAGACCCCATAGAGCCCCATAGAGCCCCATAGAGCCCCATAGAGACCCATAGAGACCCCATAGAGCCCCATAGAGCCCCATAGAGCCTCATAGTGACCCCATAGAGCCTCATACATCCCAACAGACCCCATAGAGCCCCATAGAGCCTCATAGTGACCCCATAGAGACCCATAGATCCCAACAGACCCCATAGAGACCCATAGAGACCCATAGATCCCAACAGACCCCATAGAGCCCCATAGAGCTCCACAGACACCATAGAGACTCATAGAGACCCATAGAGCCCCATAGATCCCAACAGACGCCACTGAGCCCCATACAGACCCATAGAGACCCATAGAGCCCCATAAATCCCAACAGACCCCATAGAGCCCCATATAGCTCCATAGACCCCATAAGGACCCACAGACCCCATAGAGACCCATAGAGCCCCATAGGGACCCCATAGAGACCCATAGATCCCAACAGACCCTATAGAGCCCCAGAGAGCCCCACAGACCCCATAGAGCCCCATAGAGCCCATAGAACGCCATAGAGATCCGTAGACCCCATAGACACCATAGGGTCCCATAAACCTCATAGAGACCCATGAAAACCCATAGACCCCATAGAGATTTTCAGACCCTATAGAACTCCATTGACCCCATAGGGACCCACAAAAACCCATAGGCCCCATAGAGACTCTCAGACCCCATAGAGACCCCAAAATATGGAACCCTAAAATTGGACCCCAAATACGGGGCCCCAAACGCGGGACCTCTGAATATGGGACCCCAAATACGGGACCCCAAAATGGGACCTCTAAATGGGACCCCAAATATGGGAACCCTAAAGTGGGAACCTAAAATATGGGACCCCAAAACGGGACCCCCCCAAATACGGTGCCCCAAAGCCAGGGTCACGTGACTGCTCCATTCTTTATTAAAAGGGGGCGTGGCCACGGGGGTGGGCGTGGCCTGAGTGTTCCCTGCGGCCAGGGATTGGTCGATCAGTGGGTGGGGCTTGCGAGGGGGTGGGCGTGGCTTATGGAGTGTGACCAATGGGAAGGGGGCGTGGCATGGAGGAGGGCGTGGCTTCCTCGGAGTGGGCGGGGTCAAAGGAATGGGGTCGTCCAATGGGGTTGCCATAGTGGGAAGCGTGCCCCGCCCACTGGGGTGTGGGGGGCGTGGCCTGCAAGCGGGTGGGGCCAACGCAGGCGGAGCCAATCGGAGTGGGCACGGCCCAGCGGAGGGGCGTGGTCAAATGCAAATGGGCGTGGCCAATGCAAATGAGCTGCCTTGATGGGAAAGAGCCTCAGAAGTCTCTCTCCATTGGATGGCAGCGGGTGGGGGGGGGTGGAGCGGGGCCAGTGGGCGTGGCCTAAGCGCTGGTAGGCGTGGCCTATGGGACACAGGCGCGCCTATTGCGGGAACTGTCTCTCGATTGGGTGGGAGGCGAGGGGGCGTGGCTTAAAGAGGGTGGGGCCCAAAGCGGGCGTGGCCTAAAAGTGGGCGTGGCCTATGGGGGTACATATGTTCTCCTTATGGGACTTCTCCATTGGATGTGACTGGGGGGGCGTGGCCTTGGGGGGCGTGGCCTGACGGCTTGTGGGCGTGGCTTAAAGGGGGTGGGCGTGGTCAGCGCTTCTTCCTGTCCCTGAGGTCGATGGCCACCAGGCGCCGGGCGGCCGCCTGCAGCTGCAGGGCGTTGAGCAGCGCCTTCAGCACCGCCAACGGCAGCAGAGCCGCCCGCAGGGCGCCTAGGGCTGGGGGGCAGAGGGCAAGGGTCAAAGGTCACGGCCTCACGGGCTCACCCCCCCCCCCCAACGGCCCCCATTGCCCCCGTCCCCCGTTGCCCCCCCACAGACCTTATAGCCCCCCACGTCCCCCCCATTGTCCCCCATAACCCCCCACGTCCCCCCCACATCTCCATATTTCCCCCCCCGCGGACCCGTAGCCCCCCATAGATCCCCGTAGCCCCCCCAAATCCCCCGATAGACCCCATAGCCCCCCACATCCCCCCATTTCCCCCCCATTTCCCCCCCATCCCCCCGTAGCCCCCCATTTCCCCCCTATAGCCCCCATAGCCCCCCACATCCTCTCCAAAGCCCCCCACAGTCCCCATATTCTCCCCACAACCCCCATTTCCCCCCACAGCCCCCCATTACCCCCCACTCCACCTTACTGCCCCCCATATCTCCCCATAGCCCCCCATAACCCCCTCCTCTCCCCCATTGCCCCTCTATTTCCCCCTCACAGGCCCCAAAACCCCCATTTCCCCCCATAACCCCCATAGCCCCCCACTCACTCCCCTCACAGGCCCCCATAATCCTCTTTTCCCCCCCCATCGCCACCCCATAGCCCCCATTGCCCCCTCATACCTCCATACCCCTCCTATTTCCCGCCATAGCCCCCCACATCCCCCCCACATCCCCCCCTCATAGCCCCCATAACCCCCCACTCCCCCCATAGCCCCCCATAATCCCCTTCTCCCCCCATACCCCCCTTTTTCCCCACCACGGGTCCCCACAGCCCCCCTATTCCCCCCCATAGCCCCCCACAACCTCCTTTTCCCCCCCCCATAACCCCCATACCCCCCTTTTTACTCCCCCACAACTCCCCACACCCCCCCTATTTCCCCCCCATAGCCCCCCACATCCCCCCCAACCCCCCCCCGCCCCGCAGCCCCCCACTCACCCCCGCTCCCCCCATAGAAGAACTCCAAATAGAGGCAGCAGAAGAAGCCCTCGTTGGCTGCGCACACGGTGAACAGCAGCGCCTATGGGGCACCAAAACTGTGGGGCTGCCCCATAACCGCCCCCCCCCCAGCCCCATAACTACCCCCCCACCCCATAACTGCCCCTGTGTCCCATAACTGCCCCCCCAATGCCCTATACCTGCTCTCTCCTGCCCCACAGCTGCGCCCATATCAGCCCCCCACCAACCCCATAACTGCCCCCCCAGCCCCATATCTGTTTCCCTGCCCTATAACTAAAGCCCCCAGCCCCATAACTGCCCCCCTGCCCCATAACTGCCCCTGTGCCCCATAGCTGCCCCCCACTACCGTTTATCTGTGCTCCTTTGCCCCATAGCTGCTCCTATATCAGCGCCCCAGCCCCATAACTGCCCCCAGCCCCATAACTGCTCCCTCCCAGCCCCATAAATGCCCCCCCATTGCCCTATATCTGCTCTCCCTGTCCCATATCCACCCCCCCAGCCCCATAACTGCCCCCCCCAGCCCCATAACTGCTCCCCCACCCTCTATCTGCTGTCCCCTGCCCCATAACTGCCCCCCACTGCCCTATATTTGCTACCTCCTGCCCCATAACTGCTCCTATATCAGCGCCCATATCTGCTCTCCCTACCCCATAACTGCCCTCCCAGGCCCATATCTGCTCCCCTACCCCATAACTCCTTTTCCAGTCCTATATTTGCCCTCTCCTGCCCCATAGCTGCCTCCATAGCTGCCCCCCCAACCCCAAATCTGCCCCCCCACCCTATACCTGCTCTCTCCTGCCCCATAGCAGCCCCTATATAAACCCCCCCACCCCATATCTGCCCCCCCACCCCACACCCACCCCCCCAGCCCCACATCAGCCCCCCCCCAGCCCCACACGCACCTTGTGCCCATAGTAGAGCTGCAGCAGCCGATTCTCCCCCTGCCCCACGTTTTTGTGGCTCTCACCCCCCTCCAACGTGGTGCTACAGAGGAAAAACAAAAAGAGGGGGCGGGGACGGATGAGACCCCGCCCCCTCAAGGAGCCACGCCCCCTCCACGTGACCCCACGCAGCTCCAAACCCCTCCCACAAAACCCCAATCCCTAAGCCCCGCCCCTTCCTTAAGCCCCACCCCTCCCTAAGCTCCACCCACAAGGCAGCCCCTTCCCCTTTAACGCACTGTTTCCCTAAGCCCCGCCCCTTCCTTAAGCCCCACCCCCTCCCTAAGCCACGCCCACAAGGCAGCCCCTTCCCCTTTAACAGAGCGCATCCATAAGCCCCGCCCCTTCCTTAAGCCCCACCCCCTCCCTAAGCCACGCCCACAAGGCAGCCCCTTCCCCTTTAACAGAGCGCATCCATAAGCCCCGCCCCTTCCTTAAGCCCCACCCCTTCCCATGCCCCGCCCCCCACCGTCAGGCCCCGCCCCCCTTGGTAAGCCCCACCCACCTATGCACATGCAGCCAATGGCTGGCCTTGCTTTTCCCAACTTTAGCCCCTGAAGCCCCGCCCCCCTCCCCAAGATCCGCCCCCACCGTCAGGCCCCGCCCCCCTCGGTAAGCCCCACCCACATGTGCACGCACAGCCAATGGCTGCCTTCACTATTTCCAACCTTAGCCCTTCAAGCCCCGCCCCCTCCCCAAGCCACGCCCCACCGACAGCCCCCGCCTCCCTTCCTAAGCCCCGCCCAGGTCATCATGAACAGCCAATGGCTGGCCTCCGTTTTCCCTGCTTCAAACCTCTAAGCCCCGCCCCCTCCCCAAGCCCCGCCCCCTCCCCAAGCCCCGTCCACGTGCTCACGCACAGCCAATGGCTGCTTTCACTTTCCCCAACTTCAGCCCTTTAAATCCCGCCCCCTCCCAACCCCGCCCCCACCTCCAGGCCCCGCCCCCCTCGGTAAGCCCCGCCCACGTGTTCTTGCGCAGCCAATGGCTGCCTTCCCTATTTCCAACCTTAGCCCTCGAAGCCCCGCCCCTCTCCCGGAGCCCCGCCCCCTGCCAGGCCCCGCCCCCCTCGGTAAGCCCCGCCCACGTGTGCATGTGCAGCCAATGGCTGGCGACGTCGAGGCAGACGCTGAGCTGCAGCAGCGGGGCGGCGCCGGGGTACAGCAGGGCCAGGTTGAGCTGCAGGCACAGCAGGGAGCAGCGATCCGTCAGCATGTCCAGCATGGCGCCCAGCCGGGAGCCTGGGGGTCAAAGGGCACGGGGTCAGGGGTCACGGGGGTCAAGGGTCGTGAGGTCGAGACATCAGGAAACCCAGGAGGTACAGGGAGAGGTCGGGGTGGAGCTGTTATGGAGCACCCAGCATGAGAACCTGGGGTCAAAGGTCAGGGGGTCAGCGGTCACGGGATCAAGGGTCACGCCCTCCCCCGAAGCCCCGCCCATCCCGGAAGTCCCACCCGAAAGCCCCTCCCCCTCCCGAAGCAGCGTCCTCCCCGAAGCCCCTCCCTCTCCCGGAAGTACTCGCCCCCGAAGCCCCACCCCATCCGGAAGTCCCAACCCGAAGCTCCACCCCTCCCGGAAGTCCCCACCCCCCGCGAAGCCCCGCCTCTTCCGAAAGTCCCAGCCACCCGAAAAGACCCGCCCCCCCGGAAGTCCCAACCACCTGAAGCCCCGCCCCTTCCGGAAGTCCAACCCCGAAGCCCCTCCCTCTCCCGGATGTCGCGGTGCCCTCAAGGCTGCCCCGTCCCTGAAGCCCCGCCCTCTCCGGAAGTCCCAATCACCCGAAGCCCCGCCCCCTCCGGAAGTCCCACCAGCCCGAAGCCCCTCCCCTCCCGGAAGTCCAACCCCGAAGCCCCTCCCTCTCCCGGAAGCCGCGGTGCCCCCAAGCCCTTCCCGTCCCGGAAGCCCCCCCCCGGAAGTCGCCCCGGAAGTCCCGCCCACCCTGGTCGAGCCACCGCGCGGCCATCCCGTCCACGGCGTCCATGGCGGCGCTGAGGCCGTAGCAGAGCGCGGCGGGCAGCGGGGAGCGCGGCATCAGCAGCACCGACGCGGCGGCCAGCAGCACCCGCACGTAGCCTGCGAACGGGGAGCCGTCGGGGGCCGCGTTCCGCCCCACGCCGCGCCCCATTGGCTCCTATTGTGCCCCATAGAGCCCCATTGTGCCCTATAGAGCCCCATAGGATCCTATTGTGCCCCATAGAGCCCCACTGTGCCCTATAGAGTCCTATTGTGCCCCACTGTGCCCCATCGTGCCTCACAGGGTCCTATAGAGCCCCGTTAGATCCTATTGCGTCCCATTGCATCCCGTTGTGCCCCATTGTGCCCCACTGGATCCTACTGTGCCCCATTGTGCCCCATAGAGCCCCACGGTGCCCCATAGGGTCCTATTGTGCCCCACTGGATCCTATCGTGTCCTATTGTGTCCTATGGGGCTCCATTGTGCCCCATTGAATCCTATTGTGCCCCATAAAGTCCTGTAGGGTCCTATTGTGCCCCATTGTGTACTATGGAGCCCCACAGAGCCCCACTGTGCCCCATAGGATCCTGCTGTGCCCCACTGTGCCCCACAGGGTCCTATTGTGCCCCATGGAGCCCCATTGTGCCCCACAGGATCCCATTGTGCCCCATAGAGCCCCACTGTGCCCCACAGGGACCTACAGAGCCCCATAGGATCCTATTGTGTCCCATAGAGCCCCATTGTGTCCTATGGAGCCCTACAGAGTCCCATTGTGCCCCATAGGATCCTACTGTGCCCCACAGAACCCCATCGTGTCCCATTGTGCCCCATTGCGTCCCATTACCCCCCCAAATTTCACCCCAAATTCCCCCCACCTCCCCTCCCCAATTTCCCCCCCAAATCCCCCAATTTTCCCCCAGTTTCCCCCCAAATCCCCCAATTTCCCCCCCAGTTTCCCCCCAAGCCCCGCACTCACCGATGACGTTGGGGACGTAGAGGAACACGTTCGCGCCCCCCCCCGCCATCGCCCCCCTAAAAAAAAAAAAAAAAAACCCAAATCCCCCGAATTCACCCCAAAAAATCCCCTTCCCCCCCCCAAAAAAAACCCAAAACCCCACAAACAGCCGCTCCGCGTTGCGGCCCCTTTAAGAGCGGCGGCGGCGGCGAGGAACCGGAAGTGGACTCGGGATTGGCCGGACTTCCGCGTCACGTGGTCCGTGCGTAAGTACGGCAACTTCCGTACGGACGGCGTCACGTGGTCTGTGCGACACCCCCCCCCCGCAGCTTCCGTACGGACGGCGTCACGTGGTCTGCACTTCGCCCCGCCCCTTCCGGATGGCGCCTCTGCGGCCGCTTTAAAAGAAGCGGATGATTAAAAACCGGAAGTGGACGCGTGTGTGGCCGGATTTCCGCGTCACGCGACCTGCACTTAGCCCCGCCCCTTCCGGATGGAGCCTTTGAGGGCTCTAAAGCAGCCAATCTGTGGGGCTGCCCCATATCTATGGGTCCGCCCCACATCTATGGGTCCCGCCCCACATCTATGGGTCCCCTCATGTCCCTATGGAGCCCTAATCTATGGGGCTGCCCCACATCTATGGGTCCCATCATGTCCCTATGGACCTCAAATCTATGGGGCTGCCCCACATCTATGGGTCTCACCCACATCTATGGCTTCACCCCTCATCTATAGATCCCACCCCACATCTATGGGTCCCACCCCACATCTATGGGTCCCCTCATGTCCCTATTGACCCCACACTTACGGGGCTCCCCCACATCTATGGGTCTATGGGGCACGGAGGGATCCCACCCCACACCTCGAGATCTATGGGGCACGGAGCTCCTGCCCCACTACTCCAGCTCTATGGGGCACAACAGGTCTTTGCCCTCCCCCCCTCCCCCCCCCATGTGACCTATGGGGCACGGAGGGACCCCGCCCCACATGATCTATAGGGCAGAGTTCTCTGCCCCACACGAAGGGGGTGGAGCTGCCCACTGATCCGTGTGGGGCGCGTTAATCACTGACCCCAGGGGGGCATAAAGGGCTGCCCCACACCTCCGCCCCATAGATCTGCCCCACACCTCTGCCCCATAGCTCTGCCCCACACCTTCGCCCCATAGATCTGCCCTATAGCCCTGCCCCATAGATCTTCCCCTTACCTCTGCCCTATAGCCCTGCCCTATAGCTCTGCCCCATACCTCCTCCCCATAGCTTTGCCCCACACCTCCGCCCCATAGATCTGCCCTATAGCCCTGCCCTATAGCTCTGCCCCATCGATCTTCCCCACACCTCCACCCCACAGCTCTGCCCCATAGATCTTCTCCTTACCTCTGCCCCATAGCCCTGCCCCATAGATCTTCCCCTTGCCTCTGCCCTATAGCTCTGCCCCACAGCTCTGCCCCACCCCCCCGCCCCACAGCTCCACAATGCTGCGCTGCACCACGCGCCCCATAGCGACCTTCTTATGGGGCCGAGCCCCACAGCAGCGCCCCATAACCCCCAGCCCCACATCCCAGAGCCCCATAAGCCCCCATAACCCCACAACCCCCCATAGCCCCACATCTCAGACCCCCACAACCCCCAGCCCCACACCCCAGACCCCCATAACCTCCCCCAGCCCCATAACCCCCCATAGCCCCATAACCCCCCACAACCCCATAACCCCCAGCCCCACATCTCTGCACCCCACACCCCACAGCCCCACATCACCCCACAGCCCCACATCACCCCACAGCCCCACATCACTCCATAGCCCCATAACCCCCTGCAGCCCCATAGCCCCCAGCCCCACCCCCCAGCCCCCCAGAACCCCCCATGGCCCCACAGCCCAGCCCCCCCCGACCCCCCCCAGCCCCACAGCCGCTCAGCCCCCCCTGGACCTGGCCCCCCCCCGGCCGTTCTCCCACTGCAGCCCCACAGAATTGCTCAGGGCGGCTCTGGTGCTGCGGCTCTGCGCGCTGCCCGTCCTCGTCAGGCACAGCGAGAGGGTGAGACCCACGGCTGCCCCATAAGTGCCCCATAGCGACCCCGGAGCTGCCCCATAGAGACCCCATAAGTGCCCCATAGAGACCCCATAACTGCCCTATAGCTGCCCCATAACTGCCCCATAGAGACCCCAGAGCTACCCCATAAAGACCCCAGAACTGAACCATCAGTGCCCCATAAGTGCCCCATAAGTGCCCCATAGAGACCCCATAACTGCCCCGTAAGTGCCCCATAGAAATCCCATAAAGACCTCATAGAGACCCTGGAACTGCCCCATAACTGCCCCATAGCTGCCCAATAACTGTCCCACAACTGCCCCATAGAGACCCCATAACTGCCCCATAAGTGCCCCATAGAGACCCCATAACTACTCCATAGCTGCCCCACAATTGCCTCATAGCTGCACCATAAGTGCCCCATAAATGCCCCATAGAGACCCCATAACTGCCCTATAGCTGCCCCATAAGTGCCCCATAGAGATCCTATAAAGACCCCATAGAGATCCTATAACTGCCCCCTAACTGTCCCCCACAGCTGCCCCATAAGTGCCCCACAGAGACCCTGGAACTGAACCATAAGTGCCCCATAGCTGCCCCATAAGTGCCCCATAGAGACCCCATAATTGCCCTATAGCTGCCCCAGAGCTGCCCCATAAGTGCTCTATAGAGATCCCATAAAGACCCCATAAAGACGCCATAAGTGCTCCACAGAGACCCCATAACTGCCCCATATCTGCCCCATAATTGCCCCATAGAGACCCCAGAGCTGCCCCATAAGTGCCCCACAGAGACCCCATAACTCCCCCATAAGTGCCCCATAGAGACCCCATAAAGACCCCATAGAGACCCTATAACTGCCCCATAACTGTCCCCCATAGCTGCCCCATAAGTGCTCCATGGAGACCCCATAACTGCCCCATAATTGCCCCATAGAGATCCCATAAAGACCCCATAACTGCCCCATAACTGTCCCACAACTGCCCCACAGAGACCCCATAAGTGCCCCACAGCTGCCCCATAGAGATCCCATCGATACCCCACAGACACCCCTAAGCCCCGCCCCGCCTCCCCGTCATTGGCCACGCCCACTTCCATAACCCCGCCTCCCTGCCGTTGGCCCCGCCCACCTCCACGTGGCCCCGCCCACGTCCCTATAGCCCCGCCCCCTCTCCCCAAGCCCCGCCTACTGACGCTCAGACCCCACCCCGCCGTCATTGGCCACGCCCACCCCCATAGCCCCGCCTCCCCATCATTGGCCACGCCCCGCATGTCCCCGCCTCCCCGTCATTGGCCGCGCATACACCCCATAGCCCCGCCCCCTCCCCCTAAGCCCCGCCCCTCAGCCATAGCCCCGCCCCCTGACGCTGCGGCCCCGCCCCCCGCAGCTGTTGGCTCTGTCCCGGCGCGCCGCCGGCCGCCGCCTGTGGGAGGCGCTGCTGAGGCGAACGCTGTACGCGCACTTCGTGGGCGGCGACAGCGCCCCCCTGTGGGAGGAGGCCGTGCGGCGCCTGCGGGCGGTGGGGATCCGCCCCATGCTGGCCTTACCCATGGAGCACCGCGGCACGGAGCCGGGGTGAGGGGCGGGGCCGAGGGAGGGGGGCGTTGCGGAAGGGGCGGGGCCAAAGCAGGTGGGGGTGCGGAAGGGGAGGGGCCAAGGGAAGGGCGTGTCTTGATGTGGGTGGGCGGGGTCAATGGATAAGGGGGCGGGGCCGTAGGGTTGGGCGTGGTCGATGATGGGGTGGAGCCACGGGGGTGGGCGTGGCCAATGGCTAAGGGGGCGGGGCTACGGGTTAGAGCGGGGCCAGAGGATAAAGGGATGACTGGAGGGGGCGGGGCCAGACGCAGAGGGCGGAGTCTGAGGGTGGGCGGGACCAACGGCTAAGGGGGCGGGACCAAGGCTGAGGGGCGGGGCTTTGGGGTCTCCATGGGGTCTATGCGGCTCTATGGGTCTGCATTGGTCCCTATGGGGTCTGTATGGCCCCCTATGGGTCTCCATGAGTTTCTATGGGTGTCCCTTGGTCCCTACTCGTTTCTATGGGTCTCTATGGGTTCCTATGGGTCTCCATGGGTCCCTATGGGGTCTGTGGGTCTCTATGGGTCCCTATGGGTTTTTATTGGTCTCTATGGGTGCCTATGGGTTTTTATTGGTCTCTCTGGGTCTCTATAGGTTTTTATTGGTCTCTATGGGTCCCTATGGGTTTTTATTGTTTTCTGTGGGTCCCTATGGGTCTCTATGGGATTTTATTGTTCTCAATGGGCCCCTATGGGTCTCTATGGGTTTTTATTGTTCCCTATGGGTCTGTATGAGTCCCTATGGGTTTTTATTGGTCTCTATGAGTCCCTATGGGTTTTTATTGGTCTCTCTGGGTCCCTATGGATCCCTATGTGTCTCTATGGGGGCTCTATGTGTCCCTATGGGATTCTATGGGTTTTTGTTGTGCTCTCTGGGTCGCTATGGTTCCCTATGGGTTTTTATTGTTCCGTGTGGGTCGCAGGGAGGCGTGGTTCGAGCAGAACCGTGGGGCAGCACTGCAGGGTGTGGGGCTGGCGGCCAGCGCAGGGCCAGGAGCCATGATGCAGCTCAAGGTGACGGCGGTGATGGGGGCTGAGCTGTGTGTAAGTGGGGGAAATGGGGCCAACGCGGGGGGAAATGGGGCCAAAACGGGGGGAAATGGGGCCAAAATGGGAGAAATGGGGCCAAAATGGGGGGAAATGGGCCCAAAGTGGGGAGAAATTGACTCAAAATGGGGGAAAATGGACCCAAAGTGGGGGAAATGGGGCCAAAATGGAGGGAAATGGGGCCAAAATGGGGAGAAATGGGCCCCAAACGGGGGAAATGGGGCCAAAATGGGGGAAAGGGGGCCAAAATGGGGGGAAATTGACTCAAAATGGGGGGAAATGGACCCAAAGCGGGGGGAAATGGGCCCAAAACAGGGGGAAATGGGCCCCAAATGGGAGAAATGGGCCCAAAATGGAGAAAAAATAACCTAAAATGGGGGGAAATTGACTGAAAAAGAGGGGAAATTGACCCAAAATGGAGGAAAATAGGCCTAAAATGGGGGGAAATGGACCCAAAATGGGGGAAATGGGCCCAAAATGAGAGGAAATTGACTCAAAATGGGGGGAAATGGACTCAAATGGGATCCCATAGATGTGGCTCAGCCCCTTAAGTTCAGCTCAACCCCATAAGTGCAGTCCAGCCCCATAGATGTGGGTCACCCCCATAGATGTGGCTCAGCCCCACAGACGTGGGTCCATTTGCGCCCCACAGGATTTGGTGTCGCAGCGCCTGCAGGAGCCCCACTCCGAGTTCAGCGTTGACAAAGTCATGGCCGTCATGGGGGGGCAGGTGGGACCCACAGATCCCATAGCGCCCCACAGATCCCACAGTGCCCCATAGATCCTATAACACCCCATAGATCCTATAACATCCCATAGATCCCACAGCGCCCCATAGATCTCATAGCGCCCCATAGATCCCATAGCACCCCATAGATCCCACAGCGCCCCATAGCTCCTATAACACACCATAGATCCTATAACATCCCATAGATCCCACAGCGCCCCATAGATCCCACAGCAACCCATAGATCCTATAACAACCCCACAGATCCCACAGCGCCCCATAGCACCCACAGAACCCCACAACAACCCCACAGAGCCCCATAACAACACACAGAACCCCATAACAACCCCATAGCACCCACAGAACCCCATAAGAACCCCACAAAACCCCATAAGAACCCCACAGAACCCCATAACAATCTCCCGCCCCCCAGGCTCCCTCATTCCCATCCCTCACTGCGGATCAGAACCGGGCGCTGGGGGCCGGACTGCAACGCCTGGAGCACGTGGCAGCCGTGGGTTGGGGGGCTGCCCCACATCCTCCCTCCCTGCCCCACATCCTCCATCCCAGCCCCACATCCTCCATCCCTGCCCCACATTCCCCCTCCCAGCCGCACATCCCCCCTCACTGCCCCACATCCCTTGGCTCCTCCCCTTAAGCGAGGCCCCGCCTCCCTCCTGACCCTGCCCCTTCCTATTGGCCCATCCCCACTCCCGGCCCGGCCCCTTACGTGACGTCCCACCCCCATTGAGTTCCGCCTCTTCCTATTGGCCCGCCCCCACCCATGCCCCGCCCTCAAACCGTGGTTCCGCCCCTTACTGGAAACCACGCCCCCATCAATTGGCCCCGCCTCTTACTTGAAGCCACGCCCCCACCCAGGCTCAGCCCCTTCCTATTGGCCCTCCCCCATTTCCAGCCCTATCTCTTCCCATTGGCTCCACCTTGTACCCAGGCCCCGCCCCCACACTTTCCTATTGGCCCACCTATCCAAACCCCGCCCCCATGTCCAGTCCTGCCTCTTCCCATTGACCACACCCCCAAACCAGGCCCCACCCCCACCCCTTCCCATTGGCCCACCCTCTATTCAGGCCCCGCCCCCATTCCCATCTCCACCCCTTCCAATTGGCCCCGCCCCCTTATCCATGTCCCACCCCCATTGGCCCCGCCCCCACCCCTTCGTATTGGCCCACCTAACCGAGCCCCACCCCCATTTCCGGCTCCACCCCTTCCTCCTGACCCCGCCCCCATTTCTGGCCATACCCCTTCCTATTGGCCCACCTATCCAAGCCCCGCCCCCATTTCCAGCCCAATCTCTTCCCATTGGCCCCGCCCCCTCCCCATGTCCCGCCCCCATTTCCGACTCCACCCCTTCCTCCTGACCCCGCCCCCATTTCCAGCTTTATCTCTTCCAATTGGCCCCGCCCCCACCCCTTCCTATTGGCCCACCTTCTATCCAGGCCCCGCCCCCATTCCCACCTCCACCCCTTCCAATTGGCCCCACCCCCATCCAAGCCCCGCCCCCACCCTTTCCTATTGGCCCACCCTTCTATCAAAGCCCCGCCCCCATTTCCGGCTCCACCCCTTCCTCCTGACCCCGCCCCCATTTCCAGCCATAGCCCTTCCTATTGGCCCCACCCCTTCCCCACGCCCCGCCCCCATTTCCGGCCGTAGCCCTTCCAATTGGCCGACCTCCCCCTCGTGGCCCCGCCCCCGTTTGCCCCCTCTATCCGCGCTGCAGGCGGCGGCGGGCAGCGGCGTGGGGCTGCTGCTGGACGCGGAGCAGAGCGAGCTGGGCCCGGCCCTGCGCCTCTGGGCCCTGGGGCTGATGGGGCGGCACAACGGGGGGGGGCTGCCCCGCGTCTGGCACACGCACCAGGCCTACCTCAAGGTGGGGAGGGGGGGCTGCGGGGTCCTACGGGGGCTCTGTGGGGTCATATCGGGAGACATGGGGCTCTACGGGGTGATATTCGGTGCTATGGGGGCTTTATGGTGTGATATGGAGACTCTATGGGGTGATGTGGGGCTCTGTGGGGTGACATGGGGTGATACGGAGACTCTATGGCGTGATATGGGACTCTATGGGGTGATATTGGGAGGTATGGGATGATATGGGGGCTCTATGGGGTGATATGGAGGTTCTATGCGGTGATATGGGGCTCTATGGGGTGATATTGGGAGATATGGGGCTCTATGGGGTGATATGGAGGCTCTACGGGGTGATATTCGGTGCTATGGGGGCTTTATGGGGCTCTATGGTGTGATATGGAGACTCTATGGGGTGATGTGGGGCTCTGTGGGGTGACATGGGGTGATATGGAGACTCTATAGGGTGATAGGGAGTGATTTTGGAGGCTCTATGGGGTGATATGGGGCTCTATGGGGTGATACGGAGACTCTATGGGGTGACATGGGGCTCTATGGGGTGATACGGAGACTCTATGGGGTGATACGGAGGCTCCATGGGGTGACATGGGGTGATACGGAGACTCTATGGGGTGATATGGGGCTCTATGGGGTCTCTGTGGGGCTCTATAAGGTCTCTATGGGGTGATACAGAGACTCTATGGGGTGATATGGGGCTCTATGGTGTGATATGGAAATTCTACGGGGCTCTATGAGGTGATACTGGGGGATACAGGGGCTGTGTGGGGTGATACGGGGCTCTATGGGGTGATATGGAGGCTTTATGGGGTCTCTATGGGGTGATATGGGGAGATATGGGGGGATATTGAGAGATATGGGAGCTCTATGGGGTGATATTGGGAGATATATGGAGTGATATTGGGAGACACAGAGCTCTATGGGGTGATACAGAGACTCTATGGGGTGATATGGGGCTCTATGGGGCGATATGGAGGCTCTATGGGGTGATAGGGAGTGATATGGAGGCTCTGTGGGGTCATATGGGGCTCTGTGGGGTGATACGGAGACTCTGTGGGGTGATATGGGGCTCTATGGGGTGATACGGAGACTCTGTGGGGTGATATGGGGCTCTGTGGGGTGATACGGAGACTCTGTGGGGTGATATGGGGCTCTATGGGGTGATATGGAGACTCTGTGGGGTGATATGGGGCTCTGTGGGGTGATATGGAGGTTCTATGGAGGTGATATGGAGCCCTATGGGGTGATATTGGATGATACGGGGGCTCTGTGGGGTGATATGGAAGCTCTATGGGGCCTCTATGGGGCGATATGGAGCTCTATGGGGTGAGATAGGGAGATATAGAGTCTCTGTGGGGTGCCATGGGGTCTCTATGGGGTGATATGGAGTCTCTATGGGGCCCATATGGGGTGACATGCAGTCTCTATGGGGTCTCAATGGTTCCCTATAGGGTTTCTATGGGGTTTCAATGTCTCCCTATGGGGTTTCTATGGGGTTTCAATGGCTCCCTATGGGCTCCCTATGGGGTCTCAATGGTTCCCTATGGGCTCCCTATGGGGTCTCAATGGCTCCCTATGGAGTTTCTATGGGGGTCCCCCCCTTAAACCCCCCCCGCCCCCCCAAGGGCGCCGAGGCCCGCCTTGATTCGGACCTGCAGTCCGCCCGCCGCATGGGGGCGCCCTACGGCCTCAAGCTGGTTCGCGGCGCCTATCTGCAACACGAGCGCCTCACGGGGGCGCTGCAACCCAGCCGGGAACACACAGACCGCAGGTGAGAAAGCGGCGGGAAGGAGTGTGACGTCATCACCGCGCGCGATGCTGACGTCACTTCCGGCGCGCAGCTACGCCGCCTGCCTGGAGTTGGCGCTGCAACACGTGAGCGCCGGCCACGTGGCGCTGGTGGTGGCGACGCACAACGCGGACTCGGTGCGGCACGCGGCGCGAAGGTCCGCCCCCCCCCCCAATTAACCTCTTAATGAAGGGTAATTAGGGCTAATTAAGGGTAATTAAGAGGAGCTAACGAGGCTTGCCCGCAGGATGGAGGAGCTGCGCATCCCGCGGGACGGCCCGGTGTGCTTCGCGCAGCTGCAGGGCGTGGCGGAGCACCTGGGATTGGCGCTGGGTGAGCGGCGCGGCACTGGGACAATTGGAGCCAATGGGGGCGAAGCGCGGCTTTTTTTCGGGGAGGGGAGGGGGGGGGTTGGCGCTCCTCGGCGCCATTTTGGGGGAAATTCTGGAGATTTTGGGTTTTTTTTGTGCCCGTTTTGGGGTAAATTCCGGAGATTTGGGGTTTTTTGTCCTTATTTTGGGGCAAATGCCCCCAATTTTGGGGCTCTCGGTCCCAATTTTGGGGCAAATTCCCCCAATTTTGGTTTTTTGTGCCCATTTTGGGGCAAATTCCGGAGATTTCGGGGCTTTTTGTGCCCATTTTGGGGCAAATTCTGGGGATTTTGGGTTGTTTGTACCCATTTTGGGGCAAATTCCCCCAAGTTTGTTTTTTTTTGTGCCAATTTTGGGGTAAATTCTGGAGATTTGTTTTTTTTTTATGCCCATTTTAAGGCAAATTCTGGCGATTTTGGGTTGTTCGTTCTTATTTTGGGGTAAATTCCCCCAATTTTGGGGTTTTTTTGTGCCCATTTTGGGTAAAATTCCGGAGATTTTGGAGCAAATTCTGGAGATTTTGGGTTCTTTGTCCTTATTTTGGGGCAAATTCCCCCAATTTTGGGGCTCTCGGTCCCAATTTTGGGGCAGATTCCTTCCCCCACCCCAATTAACCCCTTCCTGCCCCCACCCCCAATTAACCCCTTCCTCCCCCCACCCCCAATTAACGCCTTCCTTCCCCCACCCCCAATTAACCCCTTCCTCCCCCCACCAATTAACCCCATCCTCCCCCACCCCAATTAACCCCTTCCTCCCCAGTCCCCAATTAACCCCATCCTGCCCCCACCCCCAATTAACCCCATCCTCCCCACACCCCCAATTAACCCCTTCCTTCCCCCACCCCCAATTAACCCCATCCTGCCCCCACCCCAAATTAACCCCTTCCTTCCCCCACCCCCAATTAACCCCATCCTTCCCCCATCCCCAATTAACCCCTTCCTGCCCCCACCCCCAATTAACCCCATCCTCCCCACACCCCCAATTAACCCCTTCCTTCCCCCACCCCCAATTAACCCCATCCTGCCCCCACCCCCAATTAACCCCATCCTTCCCCCATCCCCAATTAACCCCTTCCTTCCCCCACCCCCAATTAACCCCTTCCTTCCCCCATCCCCAATTAACCCCATCCTTCCCCCACCCCCAATTAACGCCTTCCTTCCCCCACCCCCAATTAACCCCATCCTTCCCCCACCCCCAATTAACGCCTTCCTTCCCCCACCCCCAATTAACCCCATCCTTCCCCCACCCCCAATTAACCCCTTCCTTCCCCCACCCCCAATTAACCCCTTCCTTCCCCCACCCCCAATTAACGCCTTCCTTCCCCCACCCCCAATTAACCCCATCCTCCCCCCACCCCCAATTAACGCCTTCCTTCCCCCACCCCCAATTAACCCCTTCCTCCCCCCACCCCCAATTAACCCCTTCCTTCCCCCACCCCCAATTAACCCCTTCCTCCCCCCACCCCCAATTAACCCCTTCCTTCCCCCACCCCCAATTAACCCCATCCTGCCCACATCCCTAATTAACCCCTTCCTGTCCCCCCCCCAGGCCGTGCCGGGTTCCGCGCCCTGCGTTCGGTTCCCTACGGCCCCCCCGAGGCGGTGCTGCCATACCTGGCCAGGAGGGCACAGGAGCACCCCGAGCTGCCGGGCAGCGCCCAGCAACGCGCTGCTCTCAGCACGGAGATCCGGAGGAGGCTGCTGCCGTGGGCACGGGGCTCTTAGGGGGGTCCTGGGGGGAGATATGGGGGTCCTGGTTGGGGATATGGGGGTCTGGGGGGGGATATGGGGGGGCCTTGGTGGGGGATATGGGGTCTGAGAGGGGATTTGGGGGTTTTGGAGGGGGGATATGGGGGTCCTGTGGTGGGATATGGGGGGGAGATGGGTGTCTTGGTGGGGGATATTGGGGTCTTGGTGGGAGGATGTTGGGGTCTGAGGGAGAATATGGGGGTCCTGGGGGGTGGATATTGGGGTCTGAGGGGGGATATGGGGGTCCTGGGGGTGGGTATGGGGGGTATGGGGGGGAGATGGGGGTCCAGGAGAGGGATATGGGGGGAGATGGGGGTCCTGGTGGGGGATATTGGGGTCTTGTTGGGAGAATATTGGGGTCTGAGGAGGAATATGGGGGTCCTGTGGTGGGATATTGGGGGGATATGGGGGTCCTGGGGGGAATATGGGAAGAGATGGAGTCCTGGAAGGGGATATGGAGGTGTTGAGGGGGGGAGATGGGGGTCCTAAGTGCCCAGCAACGCATTGCTCTCAGCATGGAGATCCGAAGGAGGCTGCTGCCGTGGGCACGGGGCTCTTAGGGGGAAGATGGGGGGCCTGGGGGGGGAGATATTGGGGTCTGAGGGGGGTTATGAGGGTCCTGGTTGGGGATATGGGGTCTGAGAGGGGATATGGGGCTCTTAGGGGGGAATATGGGGGGGAGATGGAGGTCCAGGAGAGGGATATGGGGGGAGATGGGGGTCTTGGTGGGGGATATTGGGGTCTGAGGGGGGATATGGGGTCCTAGGGGGTGTAGAAGAACATTGAGGAGATTCTGGAGGTCCTGGGGGGGAGATATGGGGGTCCTGGGAAGGGAGATGGGGGTCTGGGGGAGGATATGGGGGACTTGGGGGCAGATGAGGGTCCTGCGGGGGGGGGGAGATGGGGTCCTAAGTGCCCAGCAATGCATTGCTCTCAGCATGGAGATCCAAAGGAGGCTGCTGCCGTGGGCACGGGGCTCTTAGGGGGGAGATGGGGGGAGATATGGGGGTCCTGGGGGGGGATATGGGGTCTGAGAGGGGATATAGAGGTCTTGGAGGGTGGATATTGGGGTCTGAGGAAGGATATGGGGGTCCTGGGGGTGGATATGGGGGGTATGGGGGGGAGCTGGGGGTCCAGGAGAGGGAAATGGGGGGAGCTGGAGGTCTAGGAGAGGGAAATGGGGGGAGCTGGGGGTCCTGGGGGGGAATATTGGGGTCTTGGTGGGAGGATATTGGGGTCTGAGGGGGGATATGGGGGTCCTGGGGGGGATATTGGGGTGTTTGGAGGTCCTGGGGGGAGGGTATGGGGAAAGATGGGGGTTTTGGGAGAAGATGTGGGGGGAGATGGAGGTGCTGGGGGGGAGGTGGTCATCATGAGTGGGAATATGGGGGGGAAAATGGGAGCTTTGGGGGTCCTGGAAAGGATATGGGGGGGGGGGGGGGGGGGAATGATGAGAAGGTGTATAGAGGTCCTGAGAGGGAACAGGGGGAGATATGGGGGTCCTGGGGGAACGTTGGGGATATTGAGGTGGTTCTGGGGGTCTTGGGAGGGATATGGGGGTCCCGGGGGAGGGGAGATGGGGGTCCTGGGGAGGACTTGAGGGCATTGAGGAGGTTCTGGAGGTCCTAATGTAAGTCTGGTGGATGTTGGGGTGGGTCTGGGGGTCCTGAAAGGGGTCTGGAAGTCCTGAAATGGGTCTGGGGGACATTGAGGGGGTTGGGTCCCTTTGGATGATATTTGTCCCCGACTGACGCCATTTTGGGGCAAATGTGGGACGTTTTGAGGCTCCCGAGATGGCGTGCAGTGAATCCTTGACACCTTAGAATAACTTTTTGGAGAGCTTTTGGGTAACTTCAGTGCCTAAGGACGACTTTAAGTCACATCAGTGCCCTCTTAGTGCTCCTGAGCTGTCTTTAAGGCCACACAAAAGCCCTATTGGGCACCATTTGAGTGTTTTTAGGGCTGATGCCGGTTGGTCTGGGATGCCTTTGGGCCCCTTGAGGCGATCCGGGCCCGCTCTGGTGCTCCGGACCCCCCATTGCCGACCCCACCGTACCTCCATTCCACGCTACGGGGCTCCTGCCGTTCCCTCCGTGCCCCCGTGGAGCTTTGGCCGTCCCGTTCGGGTTGGCCGGCGCGGTTTACCGTCGTCAGACCGCGCGCCGTTCCACTCCGCTCCCCTCCCCGTCCGCCCTCAAAATGGCGGCCGCGCCTCACGCCTCACGCGGTGGGCGTGGCCTCCTTTCGCGCCTCGCCCTCCTCCCGACCAATCAGCGCGCGGCTCTCGGCCGTTTCCACAGCAACGCGCGCGGCCCCGCCCCCCCGCTCTCGCGCCCTTCGCGCCTCTCCCCTCTCCACCAATCAGCGCGCGGGATCCCGCCGTCTCCACGGCGACGCGCGTGGCCCCGCCCCCTCGCGCCCTTCGCGCCTCTCCCCTCCCTCCGCCAATCAGCGCGCGGGGTTCCGCCGTCTCCATGGCGACGCGCTGGCCCCGCCCCCCTCCCTCAGTCGCTGCGCCCCAGGGGCGCTCGGTGCGCGGCCGGCTCCGCTCGGTCCGTTCCCCGTTGGGCGGCGTTCCGTTCCCCGCCGCCGGTCCCCCGTCGCTCCCCGCCGCCCAGCAGCGCGCCGATCCGCGGTAACAGCGGGGAAAGAAGGGGGGGGAGGGGGCGGTCCCGCTCGGCGCCCACCCTCCCCCTCCCCCTCTCTCATAGGGTACAATGGTTCGGCCCGAGGGGGGGGGCGGGGCGCGGCCGCCATTTTGCGCGCGGCGGCGGCGGCGGCGGAGGAGCGGAGCGGGAGGAGGAAGGGAACGGTGGGGGGGGGGAGGTGGGGAGGTGACGGGCGAGCGGCGCGGCCAATCGGAGCGCGGCGGGGGCGGGGCCTGAGCCAATCGGAGCGCGGCGTGGGGCGCGGAGCCCCGCCCATCCCGGCCCGGCGGCCGCCATGGACGCGGGAGGATGGAGCAGCTTCATCTTCCAGGTACCGCCCTGGGGGGCGGGGCTTAGCGAGGGGGCGGGGTCTGGGGACGGGGGCGGGGCTTCGACGTGGGGGCGGGGCCCGAATGGCGGGGCGAAAGGGGGCGTGGTCCAATAGGCGGGGCGAAAGGGGCGGGGCTTAAAGGGGGGCGGGGTGTGATTGGTGGGGTTAATCCGGGTGTGGTTCGATTGGCGGGGTGAAAGGGGCGGGGCTTATTGGGGCGGAACGAATGGGGCGGGGCTAGCAAAGGCGCGGTCCGATTGGCTGGGTGAAAGGGGCGGGGCTTGTTGGGGTGTGATCTGACCGGTGGGGTGAAAGGGGCGGGGCTTATTGGGGATGTGGCCTGATTGGCGGGGCCTATTGGGGGCGGGGTTAACGGGGGCGTGGTCCAATCGGCGGGGCTAAAGGGGCGGGGCTTACCCGGGGAGAGGCTTTATTGGCTGGGCTAAACAGGGTGTGGTCTGATTGGCGGGGCTAAAGGGGAGGGTCGTACTGAGGGCAGGGTCTGATTGGTTGGGTGAAACGGGGCGGGGCTTGTTGGATGGGGGCGGGGCTTGGTTTTGGGGAGGGCCCTGATTGGCCGGGATACCCCGGGGCGGGGTTTTGTGCAGGCAGGGCAGTTTGGGATGAATGAAAGGGGGCGGGGCTTGGCAAGGTGTGGGGCCTGATTGGCAATGCTAAAGGGGGCGGAGGTAAAGGGGAAAAACCTGATTGGCCAAAGGGGGTGAGGTCTTATAGGCGTGACTAAAAGGGGCGGGGCTTGGAGGAAGGTCCTGATTGGTTGGGCTTCTGGATGTGCCAGGCCCTCGGGGGCGTGGCTTTCTGGAGAGCGTGGCCTGTGATTGGTCAAGGCTTGGAGTGGGCGGGGCTTGAGGGATTTTTGCTTGTGGGGGCGTGGCCACCGAGTGGGGGGAGCTTGTGGGAGTGTCTATAGATTCTGGGCGTGGCTTTGCACTTGATGTAGCCTGTGATTGGCCAGAGCCCACAGAAGGCGGGGCTTATGAGGGTGCTTGTTGCTGGGGGCGGGGCTTAGCGCTGAGCCTGGCCAAAGATTGGTCAATGCCTGGAGTGGGCGGGGCTTTGTTGAGATCTGTGATTGGTCAGAGCCCGGAGTGGGCGGGACTTATGGCCGTGTCTGTTGTTTGTGGGTGGGCTTCGTGGTGGGCGGGGCCAGATTGTGGGCGGAGCTCGTATAGAAACCTGGACTGGGGGGGCGTGGCTTTGTGGTGGGCGGGTCCAACGATTGGTCAGGAGACCTGGAATGGGCGGGGCTTGTGAGTGCCAGTTTGGGGGCGTGGTTTTTTTAGTGAACGGCGTCAGAGATTGGTCGGTGACCTCAGTGGGCGTGGCTTAGGGGGGTTGCTTTCACCTGGGGGCGTGGCTTTGTTTTCCTGGCGGGTGAATGGTCTGAACCGGAAGTGGGCGGGGCTTATGGCTTTCTTATCGAATTGGGCTGCAGGTGCTGGCCTGTGATTGGTTTGTTCCGCGAGTGGGCGGGGCTTATAGCTTATTGCATTAGGTTGCGGGTGCTGGCCTGTGATTGGTTTATTCCGCGAGTGGGCGGGGCTTACGGTTTGCCTCCCACCTGGGGGGGGCGTGACCTTTGAGCGCTCTTAGCCGGAAGTGGGCGGGGCTTACGGCGTTCCTAATTGCATCGCGTTGTGGGTCCCGGGCCTGTGATTGGTCCGTTCCCCGAGCGGGCGGGACACGCGCCGCAGCCAACCAATGAGCGTTTCCCTCCAGCCGGCCCCGCCCACCGCGGTGGCCCCGCCCCCCGACGCCCTTCCCCCATCGGAGCTGCTCCCCCCGCTGCTTCCCGACCCCTCCCCCGCCACCGCCGCCGCTTCCACCGTCGATCCGGGCGCTTTAAAACCCGCTCCTCCCCTACCGGAAGCACCCGTTCCTCCGCCGGAAGTCCCCCTGTCTCAAGCGCCGGAAGCGACCCCTCCGACCCGGAAGTCCAAAAGCAAAGGGCCGTACGTGTGCGCACAGTGCGCCAAAGAATTCAAGAACGGTTACAACCTGCGGCGCCACCAGGCCACGCACGGCGCCAGACCTCCCGCCCTCATGGGGGCGCTGTCGCAAGGCTCGAACGCCGCCGCATCCGCCGCCGTCTCGTTGCTCCCGGACGGCAGCGCCGCTTCCAGTCCTCCCATCCTCATGGGGGCGCTGTCGGACGGGACGACCGGAAGCGGCGCCGGAAGTGCCCGCAAAAGGAAGAGCCACGCTTGCGAAGCTTGCGGCAAAGCTTTCCGTGACGTTTATCACCTGCGGAGGCACCGTTTGGCCCATTCGGACGAGCGGCCGTTCCAGTGCCCGGTGTGCCAGCAGCGATTCAAGCGGAAGGACCGCATGGGGCACCACCTGCGCGGACATCAGGGCGCCGTGCATCGCCCCTACGCCTGTGCGCACTGCCCCAAGGCCTTCTCGCGGTCAGTCTCTATGATCCCTGCCCTCCTTTGCCCTTCTGGCACTCAGTCTCTATGATCCCTGCTCTCTTTTGGCCCCTCTGGTACTCGGTCTCTATGATCCCTGCCCTCCTTTGCCCTTCTGGCACTCAGTCTCTATGATCCCTGCCCTCTTTTGGCCCCTCTGGCACTCAGTCTCTATGATCCCTGCTCTCTTTTGGCCTTTCTCACACAGTCTCTATGATCCCTGCCTTCCATTCGGCCCTTCTCACACTCAGTTTCTATGATCCCTGCCCTCCTTTGTCTCTTTTGGCCCTTCTGTCACTCAGTCTCTATGATCCCTGCCCTCTTTTGGTCCCTCTGGCACTCAGTCTCTATGATCCCTGCCCTCCTTTGCCCTTTTCGCATTCAGTCTCTATGATCCCTGCCTTCCTTTGTTCCTTTTGGCCCTTCTGACACTCAGTCTTTATGACCCCTGCCCTCCATCGGCCATTCTGACGCAGTCTCTATGATCCCTGCCCTCCTTTGCCCTTCTGGCACTCAGTCTCTATGATCCCTGCCCTCCTTTGCCCTTCTCACACTCAGTCTCTATGATCCCTGCTCTCTTTTGGCCCTTCTGTCACTCAGTCTCTATGATCCCTGTCCTCTTTTGCCCTTTTCACACTTAGTCTCTATGATCGCTGCCCTCTTTTGTTCCTTCTGGCACTCGGTCTCTATGATCCCTGCCCTCCTTTGTTCCTTCTGGCCCTTCTGGCACTCAGTTTCTATGATCCCTGCCCTCTTTTGGTCCCTCTGGCACTCAGTCTCTATGATCCCTGCCCTCTTTTGCCCTTTTCACACTTAGTCTCTATGATTCCCACCCTCTTTTGGCCCTTTTCACACTCGGTCTCTATGATCCCTGCCCTCCTTTGTTCCTTCTGGCCCTTCTGGCACTCAGTCTCTATGATCCCTGCCCTCTTTTGGCCCTTCTCACACAGTCTCTATGCTCCCTGCCCTCTTTTGGCCCCTCTGTCACTCAGTCTCTATGATCCCTGCCCTCCTTTCAGCCCTTCTGGCACTCAGTTTCTATGATCCCTGCCCTCCTTTGCCCCCTTTTTGCCCATTTCTGTCCTTTTTTGCCCCATTTCAGCCCATTTTCCCCCCATTTCTGCCCCACCCGAGCATTACTGAGGCTTATTTTAGCTCATTCTTCATCATTTTTTTCTGTTTTGTTGCATTATCCCATTCATTACATTCATATTTGGATCACTTTGTTCAAACTTCCATGTATTTTGCCCAAATTTTGGTGTATTTACCCCAATTTTGCCTTTGTGGGAGTTCTTTTTGCCCAATTCTGTCACATTTTTACCATTTTTCTTGCCTATTCTGATGCTGTTTTGGTGTCTTTCCATCTCTTTTTCTCCAATTTTGGTGTCCTTTGCCCAATTCTCACCTCATTTAAGCCCATTTTACCCCATTTTTGCCTTCTTAGGGTCCGTTTTGCCCCAATTCTGCACCATTTCACCTTTTTTTCCTCTGCAATTCATTCATTTTATTCCTATTCATGTCACTTTCAGTCCAATTTCGGCACATTTTGCCCAATTTTTGCCTTAATTGAGTTCATCTTATCCCAATTCTGCTCCACATTCTCTCATTTCCACTCTATTTCATCTGTTTCAGTCCAATCCTCATCAACTTGCCCAAATTTGGGCCCATTTCACCCCATTTTTCTTTCATTTCGGCCCATTTTGCCCCAATTCTGCCCCATTTTGCCCCAATTCTGCCCCATTTTTCCCCCAATTCTCCTTTATTTCCCCATTTTGCCCCAATTCTCCTTTATTTCCCCCATTTTGCCCCAATTCTGCCCCATTTTGCCCCAATTCTGCCCCATTCTGCCCCAATTCTGCCCCATTTTGCCCCAATTCTCCTTTATTTCCCCCATTTTACCCCAATTCTGCCCCATTTTGCCCCAACTCTGCTCTATTTCCCCCATTTTGCCCCAATTCTGCCCCATTTTGCCCCAATTCTCCTTTATTTCCCCCATTTTGCCCCAATTCTCCTTTATTTCCCCATTTTGCCCCAATTCTGCCTTATTTTGCCCCAACTCTGCCCCATTTTTCCCCAAATTCTTCTTTATTTCCCCCATTTTGCCCTAATTCTGCCCCATTTTGCCCCAATTCTCCTTTATTTCCCCCATTTTGCCCCAATTCTGCCCCATTTTGCCCCAACTCTGCTCTATTTCCCCCATTTTGCCCCAATTCTCCTTTATTTCCCCCATTTTGCCCCAATTCTGCCCCGTTTTGATCCAATTCTGTCTCATCTTGCCCCAATTCTGCCCCATTTTTCTCCCAATTCTCCTTCATTTCCCCCATTTAGCCCCCATTTTGCCCCATTTTGCCCCAATTCTGCCCCATTTTCCCCCCAATTCTCTATTATTCCCCCATTTTGCCCCAATTTCCTTTATTTTCCCCATTTTGCCCCCAATTCTCCTTTATTTCCCCCATTTTTTCCCCCAATTCTCCTTTAATTCCCCCATTTTGCCCCAATTCTGCCCCATTTTGCCCCAATTCTCCTTTATTTCCCCCATTTTGCCCCAATTCTGCCCCATTTTGCCCCAATTCTCCTTTATTTCCCCCATTTTGCCCCAATTCTGCCCCATTTTGCCCCAATTCTCCTTTATTTCCCCCATTTTGCCCCAATTCTCCTTTATTTCCCCCAGTTTGCCCCATTTGCCCGATTTCTTTCCATTTCCCCCCATTTTTTTTTACCTTTTCCCGTTTCTTTTCTTCCCGTTTCTGCCCCCCTTTGCCCGATTTTGGCCTTTTTTCACCCAATTTCTGTCCCTCAGCCCGGATCACCTCAACAGCCACGTGCGCCAGGTGCATTCCACCGAGCGGCCCTTCAAGTGCCAGGTAGGGCTGCCCCATAGCTGCCCCATAGCTGCCCCATAGCCGCCCCACAGCTGCCCCATGGCTGCCCTATAGCTGCCCCACGGCTGCCCCATAGCTGCCCCATAGCTGCCCCATGGCTGCCCCACAGCTGCCCCATAGCTGCCTCATAGCTGCCCCATGGCTGCCCCATGGCTGCCCCATGGCTGCTCTATAGTGTGACACAGACTGCCCCACAGCTGCCCTACGGCTGCCCCATAGATACCCCATGGCTGCCCCATAGTGACCCCATGGTGACCCCATAGCTGCCCCATAAATACCCCATGGCTGCCCCATAGCTGCCCCATGGCTGCCCCATAGCTGCCCCATAGATGCCCCCAGCCGCACCCCAGCCCCACATAAGCATCCCCCAGCCCCACATAGCAGCCCCATAGATACCCCCAGCCCCATCCCAGCCCCACATAAGCAGCCCCCAGCCCCACATAACAGCCCCATAGATACCCCCAATCCCACCCCAGCCCCACATAGCAGCCCCCAGCCCCACCTATCAGCTCCATAGATACCCCCAGCCCCACATAGCAGCACTCACCTCCACATAAGCAGCCCCCAGCCCCACATAAGTAGCCCCCAGCCCCACCCCAGCCCCACATATGAGCTCCATAGATACCCCCAACCCCACCCCAGCCCCACATAGCAGCCCCATAGATACCCCCAGCCCCACATAAGCAGCCCCCAGCCCCACATATTAGCCCCATAGATACCCCCAGCCCCACCTATCATCCTCCAGCCCCACATATCAGCCCCATAGATACCCCCAGCCCCACCCCAGCCCCACCCCAGCCCCACATAGAGGCCCCCAGCCCCACCCCAGCCCCACATATCAGCCCAGTAGATACCCCCAGCCCCACATAAGCATCCCCCAACCCCACATATGAGCCCCATAGATACCCCCAGCCCCACCCCAACCCCACCTATCATCCCCCAGCCCCACATAAGCAGCCCCCAGCCCCACCTATCAGCCCCATAGATACCCCCAGCCCCACATAGCAGCCCCCAGCCCCACATAAGCAGCCCCCAGCCCCACATATGAGCCCCATAGATACCCCCAGCCCCACCCCAACCCCACCTATCATCCCCCAGCCCCACATAAGCAGCCCCCAGCCCCACATATGAGCCCCATAGATGCCCCCACCCCCCCGCCCCCCCAGGCCCTGACCCCCCCCCCGCCCCACAGACGTGCGAGGCGGCGTTTGCCACCAAGGACCGGCTGCGAGCCCACGCGGTGCGGCACGAGGACAAGGTGCCCTGCCACGTCTGCGGGAAGCTGCTCAGCGCCGCCTACATCGGCGACCACATGAAGGTGCACGGCCACGGCCCCACGCACGTCTGCGGCCTCTGCAACAAAGGTGGGGGGCTGGGGAGGGGGGATGTGGGGCTGTGGGGTGGGGGGAGGTGGGGTTGGGATGGGGGAAGAGGAGCTGGGGTGGGGGGATGAGGGGTTATGGGGTTGCAATGGCGGTTATGGGGCTGGAATGACCGTAGAGTTCAGACCTCCAGCACCACAGAGTCCAGGCCTCCAGCCCCATAGAGTCCAGCCCTGCATTACCATAGAGTCCAGACCTCCACTACCATAGAGTCCAGACCTCCACCACCATAGAATCCAGAGCTCCAGCACCATAGAGTCCAGACCTCCAGCCTCACAGCTCCCAGCCACACACAACCATAGAGTCCAGCCCCGCATTACCATAGAGTCCAGACCTCCAGCACCATCGAGTCCAGGTCTCCAGGCCCATATAGTCCAGACCTCCAGTCTCACAGCTCCCAGCCCTGCATTACCATAGAGTCCAGATCTCCACTACCATAGAGTCCAGACCTCCAGCACCATAGAGTCCAAATCTCTAGATCTCCACAACCATAGAGTCCAGCCCTGCATTACCATAGAGTCCAGACCTCCAGACATCCACCACCATAGAGTCCAAACCTCCACCACCATAGAGTCCAGACCTCCAGACCTCCACCACCATAGAGTCCAGAGCTCCAGCACCATAGAGTCCAGACCTCCAGCCTCCCAGCCCTGCACTACCATAGAGTCCGGCACCATAGAGTCCAAACCTCCAGACTTGCAGCACCATAGAGTCCAGACCTCCAGCTTCCCAGCTCCCAGCCCTGCACTACCATAGAGTCCGGCACCATAGAGTCCAAACCTCCAGACCTGCAGCACCATAGAGTCCAGACCTCCAGCCTCCCAGCTCCCAGCCCTGCATTACCATAGAGTCCAGCGCCGCACTACCATAGAGTCCAGCCCTCCAGCACCATAGAGTCCAGACCTCCAGCACCATAGAGTCCAGATCTCCACTACCATAGAGTCCAGACCTCCACCACGATAGAGTCCAGACCTCCAGACCTCCAGCACCATAGAGTCCAGCCCTCCAGCACCATAGAGTCCAGGTCTCCAGCCCCATAGAGTCCAGACCTCCAGCACCATAGAGTGCAAATCTCCAGACCTTCAGCACCATAGAGTCCAGACCTCCGGCACCATAGAGTCGAGACCTCCAGCACCATAGAGTCCAGACGTCCAGATCTCCAGCACCATGGAGTTCAGACCTCCAGCACCATCGAGCCCAGACCCCCACCTCCACACCTCCCCCCAACTCTCCCCCCCCCTCAGGCTTCACGACGGCGGCCTACCTGCGCGTCCACGCGGCGAAGGACCACGGCAGCACGCAGCCCCACGGCGCCCGTTCGCTGCGCTGCCGCCTCTGCGGCGTCCATTGCGCCACGGCCGCCCAACTGCGAGGCCACCTGCAGACCCACGGCCCGACCCACGACGCTTCCGGTCCGGCCCACGGCGCTTCCGGTCCCGCTCACGACGCTTCCGGTCCCGCCGCCGCAACTTCCGGCCCCCCCCACTGCGAAGGGGGCGGAGCGGCGGAGTTGGGGTGAATGGAGGTGGGTGGGGCTTTGAGAAAGGGGGCGTGGTTTAGCCGCCGGCGGGCGGGGCTTTGATGGAAGGGGGCGTGGTTTAGTCGGCGATGGGCGGGGCTTTAACAGAAGGGCGTGGCTTAGCGATGGGCGGGGCTAAGGGGGCGTGGCTTCAGTAGACGGGGCTTTAAAAGATGGTGCGTGGCTTAGGTGCAAATGGGCGGGGCTAAGAACGGGGCGGGGCCAACGTAAGGGCGTGGCCACGTGCTGGCAAAGCTATTGGCTGAACGGGAGTGGGCGTGGTATGCGGTGGGTGGGGCTACGGAGTAGGAAGAACCGTGCGGGGGCGGGGCTAATGAGGGGCGGGGCTTATGGGAGGGGCGTGGTCACGTGGGTGAGGCTTTTTTATGAAAGGGGCGTGGCCTGATTGGTGGGGTTGTGAATGAGGGCGTGGCTTAGTCCAAATGTGGGCGTGGCATGAGGTGGGCGGGGCTAAAGAAAGGGCGTGGCCACGATGCGGCGCTATTGGCTCAGCTGGAGTGGGCGGGGCTTTTAGAGAGGCGTGGCCACGGGTGGGCGGGGCTTGAAGGAGGGGGCGTGGCTTGGAGAGGGGCGTGGTTTCAGGGCGGACCCCATACATGCGTGGGTCTGTGGGGCAGCACGGCGTTTTTCTCCCCACAGGTTTGGGGCAGCGCTGCCCTACAGCCGCCCTATGGATCCTCCCCACCCCTATGGGGCACACGGAGCGGGGGGCACAGGGCCGATAGGGGGCTGCCCCATAGATCCGGATTGGCGCCCCATAGATGTGTGGGGCTGCCCCATAGACCTGGATCGGTGCCCCATGGATGTGTGGCTCTGCCCCATAGATCCGGACCAGTGCCACGTAGAACCAGACCAGCGCCCCATAGATCTGTGGGGCTGCCCCACAGATCCGGATCAGCGCCCCATAGATGTGTGGGGCTGCCCCATAGATGTGTAACACGAATTCTGTGGGGCTGCCCCATAGATCCAGCTCAGCACCCCATAGATGTGTGGGGCTGCCCCATAGATCCAGACCAGCGCCCCATAGATGTGTGGGGCTGCCCCATAGATCCGGATCAGCACCCCATAGATGTGTGGGGCTGCCCCATAGATCTGGATCAGCGCCCCATAGATGTGTGGGGCTGCCCCATAGATGTGTAACACGAATTCTGTGGGGCTGCCCCATAGATCCGGATCAGCGCCCCATAGAACCAGACCAGCGCCCCATAGATGTGTGGGGCTGCCCCATAGATCCGGCTCGGCGCCCCATAGATGTGTGGGGCTGCCCCATAGCGCTCCCAGGCCCCGCCCACAGATGTTCCGAGGCCCCGCCCCCGTTTTAAGCCCCGCCCCCTTTTAAAGCCCCGCCCACTTCCAATAAAACCGCGCTGCGGCGCCCCCAGGGGGGCGGGGAAAAACCGACAACCGGAAGTGATGTCTATTGTCGCCGCCGCGAGCCGGAAGTGACGCTCAAAAGCCTGCGCCGCGACCGGAAGTGCCCTCACCACGTGGCGCAGCGGCAGGAAAACGAAAGGAAACGCAAGAAAAAAAAACCCCAAAAGCGACGAATTTCAGCCCAAAAATCGCAACGGAGCGCCGACGGGATGCGGGGAGGAGGGGGGGGGGGGGGGGGGCACGACAATTTGGGGCCATTTGGGGGCAATTTGGGGTCATTCGGGGGCACCCAAATCCACCCCCCCCCTCCCAATTTTGGGTCAATTTTGAGCCATTTTGGGTCAATGTTTTCCACCCTCCCCCCCCCCCCCCCCATATTTTGGGTCAATTTTGAGTCATTTTGGGTCAGTTCCCCCCCCTACTCCCCCAATTTTGGGTCAATTTTGATCCATTTCGGGTCAATGTTTCCACCCCCCCACCCCCCTCCCGATTTTGGGTCAATTTTGAGCCATTTTGGGTCAATGTTTTCACCCCCCCCTCCCAATTTTGGGTCAATTTTGAACCATTTTGGGTCCGTTTCCCCCTTCCCCCTTCCCCCCCAAATTTTGGGTCAATTCTGAGCCGTTTTGGGTCCGTTTCCTCCCCCCACTTCCCCCCCCCCCCCAATTGTGGGTCAATTTTGAACCATTTTGGGTCCATTTCCTCCCCCCGCTCCCCCTCCCCCCCGCAATTTTGGGTCTATTTTGGGTCAATTTTGAGCCATTTTGGGTCAATGTTTCCACCCCCCCCCCCCCATTTCCCTCCTCCTCCCCCCCCCCCAATTTTGGGTCAATTTTGAGCCATTTTGGGTCATTTCCCCCCTCCTCCCCCCCCAGTCCTCATTTTGAGTCACTCCGGCTTCGTTCTGGGTTCATTTTGGGGCATTTTGGGGCATTTTGGGCCCACTGACACAAATCCACGGAGCCCCCCTCCCTTCCCCCCCCCCCCCCCAGCCCCATTTCCACACCATTTTTGGGGACATTTCCACGGATTTTAGGTTTTTCACTTTCCCTCCCCCACCCAACTCCAATTTCGGGTCGATTTCAGGTGGATTTGGGTCCATTTTTGGAGGATTTGGGTCAATTTGGGGGGGTTTGGGACAATTTCGGATGGATTTGGGTCAACTTTGGGGAGATTTGGGTCCATTTTGGGTGGTTTGGGGTCAATTTTGGGTGGATTTGGGTCAATTTTGGGTGGATTTGTGTCAATTTCAGGTTTCCCATCACTCAGGGGTGTTGACAACCTCCTTCCCCTCCCCCCGTCCCCATTTTGGGTGGATTCGGGTCAATTTTGGCTTTGTTTCGATTCATTTGGGTCCATTTTGGGTCGATTTCTCTCCATTTTGGGTCCGTTTGGGTCCATTTAGAGTCGATTTGGGTCCATTTCTCTTCATTTTGGGTCAATATGGGTCAATTTTTTTCCATTTTGGGTCCATTTGGGTCAGTTAGGGTCAATTTGGGCCAATTTCTCTCCATTTAGAGTCGATTTGGGTCCATTTTGTGTCGATTTCTGTCCGTTTTGGGTCAACTTGGGCCCATTGTGGGTCAATTTGGGTCGATTTCTCTCCGTTTTGAGTCCATGTGGGTCCATTTAGGATCAATTTGGGCTGATTTCTCTCCAGTTTGGGTCGGTTTGGGCCAATTTCTCTCCGTTTGGGATCGATTTAGGTTGATTTCTCTCTATTTAGGGTCAATTTGGGCTGATTTCTCTCCGTTTCGGGTCCATTTGGGCCGATTTCTCTCCATTTGGGGCAGATTTGGGTCCATTTAGGGTGGATTTGGGTCCATTTGGGGCGGATTTGGATCCATTTAGGATCAATTTGGGCCGATTTCTCTCCATTTTGGGTCAATTTGGGCCGATTTCTCTCCATTTGGGGTGGATTTGGGTCCATTTGGGGTCAATTTGCGTCCATTTAGAATCAATTTGGGCCAATTTCTCTCAATTTTGGGTGGATTTGGGTCCATTTGGGGTGGATTTGGGTCCATTTAGGGTGGATTTGGATCCATTTAGGATCAATTTGGGCCAATTTCTCTCAATTTTTGGTGGATTTGGGTCCATTTGGGGTGGATTTGGGTCCATTTGGGGTGGATTTGGGTCCATTTAGGATCAATTTGGGCCGATTTCTCTCAATTTTGGGTCTATTTGTGTCCATTTGGGGTGGAATTGAGTCCATTTGGGGCGGATTTGGGTCCATTTGTGATCAATTTGGGCCGATTTCTCTCCATTTTGGGTCCATTTGGGCCGATTTCTCTCCGTTTGGGGTGGATTTGGGTCCATTTGGGGTGGATTTGGGTCCATTTAGGATCAACTTGGGCCAATTTCTCTCCATATTGGGTCAATTTGGGCTGATTTTTCTCCATTTTGGGTCTATTTGGATCCACTGAGGGTCGATTTGGGTCCATTTAGGATCAATTTGGGCCGATTTCTCTCAAATTTGGGTCTATTTGTGTCCATTTGGGCAGAATTGAGTCCATTTGGGGAGGATTTGGGTCTATTTGGGGTGGATTTGGGTCCGTTTGGGCTGATTTCTCTCAATTTTTGGTGGATTTGGGTCCATTTAGGGTGGATTTGGGCCAATTTCTCTCTGTTTGGGGTGGATTTGGGTCCATTTGGGGTGTATTTGTGTCCATTTGGGTCCATTTAGGGTCAATTTGGGTCCATTTAGGATCAATTTGGGTCGATTTCTCTCAATGTTAGGTGGATTTGGGTCCATTTGGGGTGGATTTGGGTCCACTTAGAATCAATTCGAGTCCATTTAGGATCAATTTGGGCCGATTTCTCTCAATCTTAGGTGGATTTGGGTCCATGTGGGGTGGATTTGGGTCCACTCAGGATCGATTTGAGTCCATTTAGGATAATTTTGGGCCTATTTCTCTCAATTTTGGGTGGCTTTGGGTCCATTTAGGACGGATTTGGGTCCATTTGGGGTGGATTTGGGCTGATTTCTCTCCATTTAGGATCCTTTAGGGTCCATTTGGGTCCATTTAGGGTGGATTTGGGTCCATTTGGGGTCGATTTGTGTCCATTTAGGGTGGATTTGGGTCCATTTAGGGTCGATTTGGGTCCATTTAGGATCAATTTGGGCCGATTTCTCTCCATTTTGGGTCTATTTGGGTCCATTTAGGATGGATTTGGGCCCGTTGAGGGCGGATTTGGGTCCATTTAGGGTGGATTTGGGACCATTTAGGGTGGATTTGGGACCATTTCGGGTGGGTTTGGGTCCATTCGGGGCGGATTTGGGTCCATTTAGGGTGGACTTGGGTCCATTTAGGATCAATCTGGGCCGATTTTTCTCCATTTTGGGTCCATTTGGGTCCATTTGGGGTGGAGTTGAGTCCATTTGGGATGGATTTGGATCTATTTGGGGTGGATTTGGGTCTATTTGGGGTGGATTTGGGTCCGTTTGGGCTGATTTCTCTCAATTTTTGGTGGATTTGGGTCCATTTGGGGCGGATTTGGGCCCATTTGGGGCGGATTTGGGTGGATTTGGGGCGGATTTGTGTCCGTTTCGTGTCGCCCCCCCCTCACTCGGGGATGTCGATGACCAACTCGTCGTCGCCGTCCATCCCGTCGTCGCCGCTGCCGTCGCCGCCGTCGCTCAGCAGCCGCCGGGGGACGGTTTGGGGCACCGGGCCGGGGGCTTTGGGGGGGGGGAGGGGGGGCGGCCACGGGACCCCCCCCAATCCCGCGCGGGGGGGGGAACGGCAGCGACGGGGGGGGGGCGGCCGGCAGCTGCGGGGAGGAAACGGTTACGTGGGGAGGGGGCGGGGCTTAGCGAAGGGGGCGGGGCCTGGCAGCTATGGGTAAGGGCGGGGCTTAGGGGGCGGGGCTTAGCAAAGGGGCGGGGCCTGGCAGGTACGGGTGAGGGCGGGGCTTAGAATGGGGGTGGGGCCTGGCAGAAATGAGGACGGGGTTTAGAAAGGGGGCAGGGCTTAGAAAGGAGGTGCTATGGGGCAGGGCCAGGATCCCTGGGGCAGGACTGTGGGATCTATGGGGCAGAACTGAGAGCTATGGGGCAGGATCAGGATCTATGCAGTAGAATTGAAATCTATGGGGCAGAATTGGGATCTGAGGAGCACGGTCAGAATCTACAGAGTAGAATTGAAATCTATGGGGCAGGATTAGGATCTGTGGAGCAGAATTGGAATCCATGGGGCAGGATCAGGATCTATGGGGCAGAATCAAGATCTATGGGTGCAATTTCAGGATCTATGCGGCAAAATTGTATCTAGGGAGCGGAAGTAGGATCTATGAGATAGAACTGAAATCTATGGGGCAGCATCGAGGTCTATGGCGTAAAATTGGAATCTATGCAGCAGAATCAGGATCTATAGGGCAGAATTGGAATCTATGGGGCAGGATTGGGATCTACAAGGTAGAATTTGAATCTATGGGTCAGGATCGGGATCTATAAAGTAGAATTTGAATCTATGGGGCAGAATTGAGATCTACGGGGTAGGACTGGAATCTATGGGGCAGGACCAGGATTTACGGGGCAGAACTGGGATCTATGGGGCAGGATCAGGATCTATGGGGCAGGATTGGAATCTATGAGGCAGAATTGGGATCTATGGGGCAGGGCGATCGCGTACCTGCAGGCGCCGGGATCCCTTATTGCGGCGTGTGGGGCCGCGGGGCCGCTCAGGGGGGGCCAGGTAATCCGCTGGGAAGGGGCTGTAGGGGGGGGAGGCCAGCTGGGGGGGGGCAAAGGGCAAAGGGCAGAGGTCAGAGGTCCGGGAGAGCCGTGGGGGTGGGGGCTGACCACAAGATGGCGGCTCGCACCCCCAAAAATGGCAACGCGCCCTTCCAAGATGGTGGCGCCCACTCCCCCAAGATGGCGGCCCCCTTCCTCCAACATGGCGGCTGCCATCCTCCAAGATGGCGGCCCCCACCCTCCCCCCCCCCCCCCCAGATGGAGGAACCCGCACCCCAAGATGGTGGCGCCCACTCCCCAAGATGGTGGCCCCCAAGATGGCGGCTGCCATCCTCCAAGATGGCAGCCCTCACCCCCCCCCCCCCCCCCCCCAACATGGAGGAACCCGCACCCCAAGATGGCGGCTCCCATTAGAAAATGGCCGCCCCCACACCCAAAATGGTTTTCCCCTCCCACCGTCTGCCCTCCGCCCCCAAGATGGCGGCTCCCAACCCCCCCTCCCCCCCAAGATGGCGGCTCCCAATCCGCCCCTCCCCCCCCCCCCAAGATGGCGGCTCCCAACCCCCCCCCCCCCCCCCCAAGATGGCGTCTCCCACACGGGGGCAGCCATGTTGGCGGCAGTGACTCACCGCGCTCAGGTAGGAAGTGGGTGGAGCCAGGCTGGGGGCGGGCGGCGGTGAGGCTCCGCCCCCTGTGGGGCTGCGCTTCCTATTGGACGAGGCAGAGTGTGGCGGCCATGTTGGGAAAAAAAAGAGGGCGGGGCTTGCGTAGGCCACGCCCACTCCGTTACCTTTTAAGGGGAGGCGGCTCCGCCCCTTTTGGCGTCTCCCCATCGCTGTCAGAGGAGGCGGTGGCGTCGGAGTCTGTAAGTCGCGATATGAGTCACGATACGACACCACGATATGTCGTGATACATCAACATACAACACATTACATCATAATATATTAAGATACACCATGACATATCGTGATATGTTATGATACGGTATGATACGTCATGATATGTCGGGACCTCACGGTGTGGAATGTCACGGCCTGATGTGCCGTGATACGTCCCAAAACGTCATGTCGCAACAAGATACGCCGTAATGCATCGTGATATATCACGACATGTTGTAAAACATCGCATAACGTCACGGTACGTCACCGCATCCCGCAACACATCGCGATATATACCGTATCATGTTACGGTTTGCCAAAAAACGCGCCACCGTGTGCTGTAACATATCGCGATACGCAATCGCAGTTACTGCCCACACAGCACAACATGTCGCGACACATCGTCGTTTATAAAGTTATTCCACGCTAAATCAAGGTATATCGTAATGCGTTACGATACGTTACTATGTGATGATCCAGTTAGTCGCAACATATCATGACGTATTGCGATATATCGCGATACGTTACTATATGATGTGCAACTTCTTTGTCCGTACCTGAGGAATCGTCGTCCACCTGCTCGTACTGCAGCAGCCGGTCCAGGAGGAAGCTGTGGGGCACAAAGGGGGCATGGGGGGGGTTGGGGGGCACAGGGGGTCCTGGGAGGGTCATGGGGGGGCACAGGAGGGTCCTATAGGGGGCCTGGGGGGCACATGCGGGGTCATGGGGTCCCATGGGGGGCTGGGGGGCACTTGGGGATCCTATGGGGCCCTACGGGGGGTCCTATGGGGGGTCCTGGGGAGCACATGGGGGCACAAGGGGGGGGGTTGGGGGCAAATGGGGGTCCTGGGGGGGGTCCTATGGGGGGTTATGGGGGCTATGGGGGGCACAGGAGGGTCCTTTGGAGGGCCTGGGGGCACATGGGGGGGTTATGGGGGGATTCTATGGGGGGTTCTGGGGGTCTTGGGGGTCATATGGGGGGCACATGGGGGGTCATGGGGTCCCATGGGGGGTTGGGGGGCACTTGGGGGTCCTATGGGGCCCTGTGGGGGTCCTGGGGGCACGGGAGGATCCTACCGGGGGTCCTTGGAGTGGTTCTGGGGGTCCAGAACTACGGGGCAGCTATTGGGCAGCTATGGGGCATCTATGGGGCATTACGGGCTATCTACGGGGCGGCTGTGGGGCAGCTATGGGGCAGCTGTGGGTTGTTATGGGCTCTCTACGGGGCAGCCGTGGGGCAGCTATGGGGCAGCTGTGGGGCGGCTGTGGGGCCGCACCTCTTATCCCGTGAGACGCGCAGCAGGCGGCGCTGTGCGCGGCGCAGCTCCTCCTGGAAGCATTCCTGCTCCTATGGGGGGACGGCCCCACAGAAAGGCCTCAGCCCACAGCCCTGCCCCATAGCCTGCCCCATAGCCAGCCCCATAACCCAGCCCCATAGCCAACCCCATAACCCTGCCCCCTAACCAGCCCCATAACCCGACCCCATAACAGACCCATAACCCTGCCCCATAACCCGGCCCCATAACTGACCCCACAACCCCACCCCACAGCCCTGCCCCATAACGCCGCCCTTTAACCCAACCCCACATCCTGGCCCCATAATCGACCCCACACGCCCGCCCCATTACCCGGCCCCATAACCGGCCCCACATCCCGGCCCCACAGCCCTGCCCCAAATCCCCGCCCCATAACCGACCCCACACGCCCGCCCCATAACCCGGCCCCATAACCCCGCCCCATAACCGGCCCCATAGGCCTGCCCCACAACCCGGCCCCATAACCCAATCCCATAACTCAGCCCCACAACCCTGCCCTACAACCCGGCCCCATAACCGACCCCACACCCCCGCCCCATAGCCCTGCCCCACATCCCCTCCCCACATCCCCTTCCCATAACTGACCCCGCAACCCCGCCCCACAACCGGCCCCATTACCGATCCCACAACCCGGCCCCATAGCCGGCCCCACAACCCCGCCCCATAGCCGGCCCCACACCCCGTCGCCCCTCACGTAGAGCAGCAGCCGCAGCCGCCGCTTCAAGGCCCGGTATCGCCGCCGGCAGCCGCTCCCCCCGCCGCCATCGGGATCCGCCGCTCCGTTCATCCCCCGGAAGTCAGAGCCGGCGGGGGAGACTTCCGCTTCCGGCGTGTGGCGATGGGTGCTTCCGATTGGTTGACCGCTTCAGCCCGGACGGAAAAGGCGGGACGAAAGGCGGAAGTTGGCTCTGTGACGGCAACAACCGGCGACGGAAGCTGATGGCGGCGTCGGTGCCCCAAGGGGATCGAAGGCGGGGCGGTTGTTTGGGGCTGGGGAGGCAGCCGGGGGTCCTTGGGGGGAAATTTGCGGGGTGAGAAGGGGTCACACGCGGCACCTTGGGGTCCGGAGGCGTTTATTTGGGGCCGAGGGGGCAACTTCCGCTCCCGGCATGCACCGCGCAGAACCACGCTTCCGGTTGGCCGGCGGCTCGCCACGCGTGCTGATTGGCCGCCTGCAACGGGTCGCCGCTTCCCATTGGCTGAGCACAGCGGCTCGACCGGAAGAGGCGGGAATAAAGCCGGAAGTCGGCGCTGGAACGCCATCAGTAGGCGACAGCAGTTCAAAGCCGCGCTGTTGCCGCGTAAGGGGAATTTTGGGGCCCAATGGCCCAATTTTGGGGTGAAATCCCAGATTTTTGGGGTCAGGATTCGCTGGGGGGCTGAAAAGCGGCGGGCGGTGCACAGAATCCGCTCCTCACGCAGCGCTTCGTCCAACCGCGCCGGCGGCGGCTTCTCATTGGCTGAACAGCGAGGCTCGGCCGGAAAAGGCGGGACTAAGGGCGGAAGTAGCTTCAGTGACGCCATCAGCACGCGACGGAAGTCGAAAAGCGGCGCTTTTTCTGCCCCTCCGCTCCATTTTGGGTCCATTTTTGGGGTGAAATCCCCGTTTTTTGGGGCGAAAAGCGGCGTTTTTGGGGTCAGTACTTGCTGGGAGGGAACAGGTCGCGGCCGTTCGCAGGATCTGCTCCTCCAGCCGGCGGTGCCGCTGCATGTCCCACAACACTTTGTCCAAACGCGCCTCCCGACGGCGCGGGCGGCGCTGCCTGAAAACGGGGTGAAAAAGGGGAAATCGGTTAAAACAGGGGGGGAGGGGGGAGGGGGGGGCGGGGCAACGGGGGGAAAAAACGGAGAGAAAATAGGAGAAAATGGGGCTGTGCTGCTGCTGGGAGGCACTGAGGGCTGGACGGGGAGAAAAAAAGGCAGAAACGGCCCCAAAAAGAGGCAGAAACCCAAATCAGGGGAAATTAGCCCAAAATTGGTCCCAAAAAGAGGCAGAAACCCCAACTGGGGGGAATTTGGCCCAAAATTGGCCCCAAAAAGAGGCAGAAACGGCCCCAAAAAGGGCAGAAATGGCCCCAAAAAGAGGCAGAAACAACCCCAAAAAGAGGCAGAAATGGCCCCAAAAAGGACAGAAACGGCCCCAAAAAAAGAGGGAATCCCAAATCAGGGGAATTTGGCCCAAAATTGGCCCCCAAAAGAGGCAGACACGGCCCCAAAAAGAGGCAGAAATGGCCCCAAAAAGAGGTAGAAACAGCCCCAAAAAGGGCAGAAATGGCCGGCCCCAAAAAGAGGCAGAAATGGCCCCAAAAAGGGCAGAAACAGCCCCAAAAAGGGCAGAAATGGCCCCCAAAAAAGGCAGAAACGGCCCCCAAAAGGGCAGAAACGGCCCCAAAAAGGGCAGAAAAGGCCCCCAAAAAAGAGAGAAACCCAAACTGGGGGGAATTTGGCCCAAAACTGGTCCCAAAAGGAGGCAGAAACGGCCCCAAAAAGAGGCAGAAACGGCCCCAAAAAGGGGCAGAAATGGCCCCAAAAAGGTCAGAAACGGCCCCAAAAAGGGGCAGAAATGGCCCCAAAAAGGTCAGAAACGGCCCCAAAAAGGGGCAGAAATGGCCCCAAAAAGGGCAGAAACGGCCCCAAAAAGGGGCAGAAATGGCCCCAAAAAGGGCAGAAACCCAAAACAGGGGGAATTGGCTCCATAAAGATGCAGAAATGGCCCCCAAAAGGGCAGAAATGGCCCCAAAAAAACCGCAGAAACGGCCCCAAAAAGGGCAGAAACGGCCCCAAAAAGGGCAGAAATGGCCCCAAAAAGGGCAGAAACCAAAAACAGGGGGAATTGGCTCCATAAAGATGCAGAAATGGCCCCCAAAAGGGCAGAAATGGCCCCAAAAAAAACGCAGAAACGGCCCCAAAAAAACCGCAGAAACGGCCCCAAAAAGGGCAGAAACGGCCCCAAAAAAAGAGAGAAACCCAAACCGGGGGAATTTGACCCAAAAGTGCCGACCTGGGGTGCGGCGCCGCTCCATCAGGGCGCTGCGAGGCGCCGTGGGTTCGTCCTCGAAGTCGAACTCTGTGGGGACCGGAGCTCTGAGGGCAGAACGCACCAAAATTGGCCTTTTTTCACCCAAAACGGGGCTGCGTGGCCCCCGAGTGCCATTTCCTGACCCACAATGGCCCCAAAAATGGCGTTTTCCACCCCAAAATGGCACCTGCTGATCCCCAAATGGAATTTTCTGACACAAAATGGCGCCCAACGACCCCAAAATGGCATTTTTCAACCTAAAATGGCCCCTCGTGACCCCCAAACTGGCATTTTTTGACCCAAAGTGGCACCCAATGACTCCAAATGCTCCCAAAATGGCCCCAAAATGGCATTTTTTGACCCCAAATGGCCCCTGATGACCCCAAAAATGGCATTTTTGACCCAAAACTGACCCAAAATGGCCCCCAACGTCTCCAAAAATGGGATTTTTTGACCCAAAATGGCCCCTGATGACCCCAAAAACGGCATTTTCCACCCCAAAATGGCCCCCAATGATCCCCAAAAAGGCATTTTTTGACCCAAAGTGGTGTCCCATGACCCCAAAAAGGCATTTTTCAACCCAAACTGGCCCCCAATGACCCCAAAATGGCATTTTCCACCCCAAAATGGCCCCCAATGACCCTAAAATCCCACAAAATGGCCCCCAATTTCCCCAAAATGCCACTTTCCGACCCAAAATGGCTCCCAGTGACCCCAAAATCACACAAAATGGCACCCCGTGACCCCAAAATGGTGTTTTCTGACCCAAAATGGCACCCAATGACTCCAAAAATGGCATTTTTTGACCCAAAATGGCCCCCAAATGGCCCCCCATGACCCTAAAATGGCATTTTTCAACCTAAAATGGCCCCCCATGACCCCAAAATGGCATTTTTTGACCCAAATTGGCTGCTAATGACCCTAAAATGGTATTTTTCAACCTAAAATGGCCCCCCATGACCCCAAAATGGCATTTTTTGACCCAAATTGGCTGCTAATGACCCCAAAAATGGCATTTTCCACCCTAAAATGGCCCCCAATGACCCCAATTTTTGACCCCAACAGGCCCCACAGGACCCCCAAAATTGGGTTGCCCCCCCCAAACGATGCCCCCCTCCCCCAACC
>CM059486.1:128702-161174 GCA_030408155.1 Lophura swinhoii
ATAAAACCCCCCCCAAAAACCCCTCAGACCCCCCAACAACCGCCCCAAACCGACCCCTCCGCCCTCCCGGTCCTCCCAGGACCCCCCCCGGACCCCCCCGACCCACGAATTTCCCCCCCGAGACCCCCGTGCCCCCCCCAGCGGAGCGCACCCTCAGAAGACAGCCGCCATTTTGTTCCCGCCCTTTGCGTTTCTCTCTTCCCGCGCATGCGCGCGTCGAGCCGTCGGGCCAATCAACTCTCGGACCCGCCCCCTTCTCCTTCATTTTAACCAATCAGCGCGCGGATCCTCTCACGGTTTCACTCTCAGTCCCGCCCTCTAGCTACCGTTGACCAATCACATCACGGCCCCGTCGACCAATCGCCTCCCGGCGATTCGGTTCCAGCCAGTGAGATGTGAGCGTCCCCCGTAAAGAGGCGTGGCTCGCCGCCCGGCGCATGCGCGCAACTCCGCGCGGGACCGGAACTTCCGGCGCGCCTCAGCCGCGGCGCCATTTTGCAGAGGGCGGTGGCGGCGGCGGCGGCGGTGGAACGGGAACCGGTGAGGAACGGCGGGGAGGGGCGGGGCGGCGGGGTTGGGGGCGGTTCTGCGGTGTGGGCGGGGTCACGGGGAGGGGGCTGAGGGGTCTATGGGGCGGGGTTATGGGGCGGGGGGCGTTCGTGTGGGGTTTGGGGGAGGGGGAGGGGCAGATCTGTGGGGCTGGGCCCGCGGCCTACAGGCGCTGTGGGGCGGGTGTGGGGTCTGTGGGGTAGGAGGGGGGCTATAGGGGCTGTGGGGTGGGAGTGGGGTCTGTGGGGTGGGGTGGGGGTTCTGTAGGGGCTGTGGGGTCTGTGGAGTGGTAGGGGGGTCGTGGGGTCGGTGGGAGATCTGTGGGGTGCAAGGGGGGTTTATAGGGATTGTGGGGTGGGTATTGGGCCTATAGGGGCGGTGGGGTCTGTGGGGCGGGAGGGGGATCTATGGAGTGGGAGTGGGGTCTGTGGGGCGGGTGTGGGGTCTGTGGGGTGGGAGGGGGGTCGTGGGGTCGGTGGGGGGGTCTGTGGGGTGTCTGTGGGGTGCGAGGGGGGCTTATAGGGACTGTGGGGTCTGTGGGGTGGGTATGGGGCCTGTAGGTGCTGTGGGGTCTGTGGGGTAGGAGTGGGGTCTATGGGGTGGGAGGGCGGTCTGTGGGGTGGGGGGGGCTCTATAGGGGCTGTGTGGTGGGAGTGGGGTCTATGGGGTGGGAGGGGGGTCGTGGGGTCGGTGGGGGGTCTGTGGGGTGCGAGGGGGGCTTATAGGGACTGTGGGGTCTGTGGGGTGGGGGGGGCTATAGGGGCTGTGGGGTGGGAGTGGGGTCTGTGGGGTGGGGTGGGGGTTCTATAGGGGCTGTGGGGTCTGTAGAGTGGTAGGGGTCGTGGGGTCGGTGGGAGATCTGTGGGGTGCAAGGGGGGTTTATAGGGATTGTGGGGTTTGTGGGGTCTATGGGGTGGGAATGAGGCCTATAGGGGCAGTGGGGTCTGTGGGGCGGGAGTGGGATCTATGGGGTGGGAGTGGGGTCTGTGGGGTGGGAGGGGGGTTGTGGGGTCGGTGGGGGGTCTGTGGGGTGTCTGTGAGGTGCGAGGGGGGCTTATAGGGACTGTGGGGTCTGTGGGGTGGGTATGGGGCCTGTAGGTGCTGTGGGGTCTGTGGGGTAGGAGTGGGGTCTATGGGAGGGCGGTCTGTGGGGTGGGGGGGGGCTCTATAGGGGCTGTGGGGTGGGAGTGGGGTCTATGGGGTGGGAGGGGGGTCGTGGGGTCGGTGGGGGGTCTGTGGGGTGCGAGGGGGGCTTATAGGGACTGTGGGGTCTGTGGGGTGGGAGGAGGTTCTGTGGGGTCTGTGGGGTGGGTATGGGGCCACAATGGGATCAGTTATGGGGTCTGTATGGGGCAGGGCTATCTATGCGGTGGTTATGGGGTCCTTATGGGGTGGTTATGGGGCCACAGTGGGATCAGTTATGGGGTCCGTATGGGGCAGGGCTATTTACGGGGTGGCTATGGGGTCTGTGTGGGGTCATTATGGGGTCAGTTATGGGATCTGTATGGGGCAGGGCTACCTATAGGGTTGTTATGGGGTCAGAATGGGGTCAGTTATGGGGCCATTACGGGGTGGTTATGGGGCCACTATGTGGTCAGTTATGGGGTCTGTATGGGGCAGGACTATTTATGAGGTGGATATGGGGCCATTATGGGGTCAGTTATGGGGCCTTTATGGGGTGGTTATGGGGCCAGAATGGGGTCAGTTATGGGGCCATTATGGGGTGGTTATGGGGCCAGAATGGGGTCAGTTGGTTATGGGGCCATTATGGGGTGGTTATGGGGCCATTATGGGGTCAGTTATGGGGCCAGAATGGGGTCAGTTGGTTATGGGGCCATTATGGGGTCAGTTACGGGGCCTTTATGGGGTGGTTATGGGGATATTATGGGGTCAGTTATGGGGCCTTTATGGGGTGGTTATGGGGCCATTATGGGGTGGTTATGGGGCCATTATGGGGTGGTTACGGGGCCAGAATGGGGTCAGTTATGGGGCCATTATGGGGTGGTTATGGGGCCAGAATGGGGTCAGTTGGTTATGGGGCCATTATGGGGTGGTTATGGGTCCCTATGGGGTGGTTATGGGGCCAGGATGGGGTGGTTATGGGGTGGCTATGGGGCAGGCGATGCCCGCCCCGCAGGACCCGGCGCTGTTCAGCCCCGAGGACCCAACGCGGCGCTTCCAGGACCTGCGGGAGGTGGGCAGGGGCAGCTTTGGAGCCGTGTTCCGCGTGAGTGCCGGCGTCACGGGACCTCACACGTGTGCTCGCGCCTCGTCATACGTGTCAGCACGTGTCGGCGCGTGTCAGTCTCGCATCTGTCATGTGCGTCGTCACGTGCTTTAGCGTGTTGGTGTGTGCTGTCACGTGTGCGCTGCGTGTCTTTGCGGGGTGATGGCGTGTTGTCGCGTGTTGTTGCGTGTGTCATGCGTGTGCGTGTGTCGCTGTATGTCACTTAGACGTCGGCCATTTTGCCACGTGTTACTGGTGCGTTGCTTCTGTGTTTTCACGTGTCGTACGTCATTGCTGTGGTCATACGTGTCATCACATGTTGCTTCTGTGTCTGTATGTGTTGTTGTATGTCACTTGTATGTTGTGCCACTGTGTGTCGCTTGCGTGTTTCCATGTGCCATCTTATGTCCCCCACATGTCACCAAGTGTCGCCACGTGTTGTTACATGTGTTTGCATGTCATCCATTCTTCTGCGTGTGCCATTACACGTTGCTTATGTTTCTCTGTGCTGTTACGTGTTGCTTGTATGTTTCTGTATGTTGATGTCTTTTTTGTGTCTCCCTATACGCCATCATATGTCATTCCTGTGTTTGCACGTATCATTGCATGACCTTCACGTGTCCTTACATGTTGTTGTGTGGTCCTTCGGCATCCCCATGTGTTGTTACACGTCTTTGGCATGTTCTTGTGTGTCGTTGTATGTTATTGTTGTGTCGTTATGTGTTATTGTATGTTTCCTGTGCGTCTTTATGTATCGTTGTATGTTATTCATGTGTTTTTGTATGGTATTATATGTCACTCATGTGTCCCTACGTGTTATTGTGTGCCTTTCATGTGTCTTTACGCGCCATCGTATGTCACTCACATGTTTTCACATGTCACTGCATGTTAATTATGTTGTCATACGTCACTGTATGTTTCTCTTATGTGCTCATATAGTATCATATGTTACTCGTGTGTGCCCCCGTGTTGTATGTCCTTCCCATGTGCCTGTTGTGCATTATATGTTACTTATATGACGTTGTATGTTTTTCACATGTTCTTACGCGCCATTTTATGCCGCTTGTTTTTGTCTTTATGTGTCATTGTGTGTTGCTTATGTTTCTATTTGTTCTTGTATGTTAGTTTCATGCATCTACGTGTCATTGTATGTCCTTCCCGTGTCCTTGTATGCCGTCGTATGTCTCGTTACCCGTCCTCGCGCGTCACCGCGTGTCGCTCGCGCGCTGCTCTGCGTCCCTGCGCGTCCCTCCCGTGTCGCACGCGTGTTTCTGACGTGCGCCACGCGTGTGCGCAGGCCCGCGACACGCGCACCAATGAGGTGGTGGCCGTCAAGAAGATGTTCTACGGCGGGAAGCACAGCAACGAGGTGGGGGGCGTGGGGGGTGTTGGGGGTGGGGGGGGGAGATGGGGGGCTATGGGGGAAATATGGGGGTGTGGGGGGGAAAGGGGGGGGTATTGGGGGTGTGGGGGGGATATTGGGGAATATGGGGGGGATATGGGGGGATATCGGGGGTGTGGGGGGGTTATGGGGGGATATGGGGGATGTGGGGGATATGGGGGGATATTGGGGGTGTGGGGGGGATATGGGGAGGTATGGGGGGGTATGGGGGATATGGGGGGATATGGGGGGTGTAGGGGGGGATATGGGGGGTGTGAGGGGCAGATGGGGGGTGTGGGGGGGAGATGGGGGGGTATTGGGGGTGTGGGGGGGAAATGGGGGGATATGGGGGGTGTTGGGGGGGTTTTGGGGGTGTGGGGGGTTATGGGGGGGTATTGGGGGTGTGTGGGAGGATATTGGGGGTGTGGGGGGAGATGGGGGGATATGGGGGGTGTGGGGGGGAGATGGGGGGGTATTGGGGGTGTGGGGGGGTTATGGGGGGATATGGGGGATGTGGGGCGGATATTGGGGGTGATATGGGGGATATTGGGGGTGCGGGGGGGATATGGGGAGGTATGGGGGGGGTATGGGGGATATGGGGGGATATTGGGGGGTGTAGGGGGGGTATTGGGGGTGTGGGGGGGGAAATGGGGGGATATGGGGGATATTGGGGGGATTTTGGGGGTGTGGGGGGGACATGGGGGGTGTGAGGAGGAATATTGGGGGTGGGGGGGGGAAACGGGGGGGATATGGGGGCTGGGGGGGATGCGGGGGGGGTTGTGGGGGGGATATGGGGATGTGGGAGGATACTGCGGATATGGGGGGGATATGGGGGGCCATGGGGGTTATGGGGGGGATCGGGGGGTCCCGTTTGGGGTCTGAGTGCCTGTGTCCCCCCCCCAGAAGTGGCGCGACATCGTGAGGGAGGTGCAGCTGCTGCAGAGGCTGAAGCACCCCCACACCGTCAGGGGCAGGGGGGCTTTTCTGAGGGGGCACTGCGTGTGGGTGAGACACGGGGGGCCGGGGGGGTACGGGGTCCTATGGGGTGGGGGGGGGCAGGTATGGGGGGCTGTGGGGTGTGGGGGGGTATGGGGGGGATATAGGAGGGGGATATGGGGGGATATGGGGTGGGAGGGGGGATATGGGGGGATGTGGGGGGGATATGGGGTGGGAGGGAGCAGAAATGGGGGGGATGCGGGGTGGGAGGGGGGATATGGGGGGATGTGGGGTGGGAGGAAGGGCATATGGGAAGTTATGGGGTGGTTATGGAGTGGTTATGGGGTGGTTAGGGAGTCATATGGGGTGGGAGGAGGCAGATATGGGGGGATATGGGGTAGGAGAGGGGATATGGGGTGGGAGGGGGGATATGGGGTGACTATGGGGCCATATGGGGTGGGAGGGGGGATATGGGGTGGTTATGGAGTGGTTATGGGGTGGTTATGGGGTGGTTATGGGGCCATATGGGGTGGGAGGAGGCAGATATGGGGGGATAAGGGGTGGAAGGGGGGATATGGGCGGGATGTGGGGTGGTTATGGGGCCATATGGGGTGGGAGGAGGCAGATATGGGGGGATATGGGGTGGGAGAGGGGATATGGGGGATATGGGGTGGCTATGGGGCCATATGGGGTGGGAGGGGGCAGATATGGGGGGATATGGGGTGGGAGGGAGGAATATGGGGGGATGTGGGGTGGGAGGGGGGATATGGGGTGGTTATGGGAGGGGACGGATATGGGGGGATATGGGGTGGGAGAGGGTGATTGGGGGTGATATGGGGGGTATGGGGGAGATTTGGGGGGGTATGGGGTGGGAGGGAGCAGTTATGGGGCAGCTATGGGGCAGAGTTCTGGGGTGATTATGGGGCAGTTGTGGGGTCTTTATGGGACGGTTGTGGGGCAGTTATGGGGTCGTTACGGGGCAGCTGTGGGGTCGCTATGGGGCAGCTGTAGGGCAGCCATGGGGCAGCTGTGGGGTCTCTATGGGGCAGCTATGGGGCAGCTATGGGGCAGGGCAGCGCTGCAGCCCCACATCTCCCCACAGATCGCCATGGAGTTCTGTGTGGGGTCGGCCGCCGATCTGCTGCAGCGTGAGTGGGGCTGTGGGGCGGATGTGGGGCGGATGTGGGGCGGATGTGGGGCGGCTGCTGCTTACGGGGCCCTATGGGGTCTTCATGGGGAACTTATGGGCTTTTTATGGGGTTTTTGTCGCTATGGGGTCTCTATGGGGTCCCTATAGGATGCCTATGGGGTCTCTGCGAGTCCCTATGGGGTCTTTATGGGGTCTTTATGTGCCTCTATGGGGTCTTTATGGGGACTTTATGGGGTCCCTGTAGGATCCTTATGGGTTGTTTCTGTGTCCCTATGGGGTCTTTATGGGGTTTTTATGTGTTTCTATGGGGTCTTAATGGGGACTTTATGGGGTTCCTGTAGGATCCTTATGGGTTGTTTCTGTGTCCCTATGGGGTCTTTATGGGGTTTTTATGTGTCTCTATGGGGTCTTTATGGGGACTTTATGGGGTCCCTGTAGGATCCTTATGGGTTGTTTCTGTGTCCCTGTGGGGTCCTTATGCGTTTTTTTTGTGTTCCTATGGGGTCTTTTTGGGGTCTCTATGGGGTCCCTATAGGATCCTTATGGGGTCTGTGTGTGTCCCTATGGGGTTTTTATGGGGTTTTTTTGTGTCCCTATGGGGTCTTTATGGTTTTTTTTTGTGTTCCTATGGGGTTTTTATGGGGTTTTTGTGTGTCTCTATGGGTCTTTATGGGGTCTCTATGGGGTCCCTATAGTGTCCCTATGGGGTCTCTTTCTATGGGGTTTCTCTCTATGGGGTTTGTCCCTATGGGGCCTCTCTATGGGGTGTCTCTATGGGGTGTTTTTTTCTGGGGTCTCTCTCTGTCTATGGGGTCTCTCTATGGGGTCGCTCTGTATGGGTTCTCTCCATATGGGGTCTCTCTATGGGGTCTCTCCCTATGGGGTCTCTCTCTATGGGGTGTTTCTATGGGGTCTGTCTATGGGGTCTCTCCCTATGGGGTGTTTCTTTATGGGGTCTCTCTTTATGGGGTGTTTCTATGGGGTCTCTCTTTATGGGGTGTCTCTATGGGGTCTGTCTATGGGGTCTCTCCCTATGGGGTCTCCCTCTATGAGATCTCTCTGTGGGGTTTTCTTATAGGGTCTCTGTCTATGGGGTCTCTCTATGGGGTCTCTTTATGGGTTTTTTTTCTCTGGGGTCTCTGTCTGTCTATGGGGTCTCTCGCTATGGGGTCTCTCTCTATGGGGTCTCTCTATGGGGTTCCTCTATGGGGTCTCTCTATGGGGTCTGTCCCTATGGGGTGCCCCCCTATGGGGTGGCTATGGGGTTTTTATGGGGTTTTGTGCCCCCGCAGCCCAGCAGCCCGCGCTGTCGGAGCCGGAGATCGGCGCCATCGTGCACGGGGCGCTGCACGGCCTGGCCTACCTGCACCGCATCCACGTCATCCACAGGTCTGCCCCACGCCTGCCCCACAGCTGCCCCATGGCTGCCCCATAACCTGCCCCATAGCTGCCCCACAGCTGTCCCGTAGTTGTCCTACAGCTGCCCCGTAACTGTGCTGTAGCTGCCCCATAGGTGCCTTATAGCGAGTCATAGCTGGCCCACGGCTGCCCCATAGCTGCCCCATGGCTGCCCCATAACCTGCCCCAGAACCTGCCCCAGAACCTGCCCCACAACTGCCCCATAACTGCCCTAAAGCTGCCTCATAACTGCCCCACAGCTGCCCCGTAGTTGCACTATAGTTGCCCCATAGCTGCCCTATAGTTGTCATATAGCTGCCCCATAGCTGCCCCATGGCTGCCCCATAACTGCCCCATAACTGCCCCACAGCTGCCCCATAACTGCCCCATAACTGCCCCACAGCTGCCCCATGGCTGCCCCATAACCGCCTCATAGCTGCCCCATGGCTGCCCCATAACCGCCCCACAGCTGCTCCATGGCTGCCCCAGAGCTGCCCCATAGTTGCCCTATAGTTGCCCTATAGTTGCCCCATTGCTGCCCTACAGTTGTCCTATAGGTGCCCCATAACCTGCCCCATAGCTGCCCCATGACCTGCTCTCACCCTGATCTCAGCCCCATATCGTGCCCCCCACCCCCCATCCCCACCCCATATCGTGCCCCCCACCCCATAAGCTGCCCCCCGACCCCATAACCTTCCCTCCCACCCTGATCTCAGCCCCACATCCTGCCCCCCACCCCATAAGCTGCACCCTGACCCCACATCCCCACCCCATAAACTGCCCCCCAAACCCCACAACCTCCCCACCCCATAAGCTGCCCCCCACCCCATAACCTTCCCTCCCACCCTGATCTCAGCCCCACATCCTGCCCCCCACCCCATAAGCTGCACCCTGACCCCACATCCCCACCCCACATCCTGCCCCCCACCCCATAAGCTGCCCCCCGACCCCATAATCTTCCCTCCCACCCTGATCTCAGCCCCATGTCCTGCCCCCCACCCCATAAGCTGCTCCCTCCCCCCACATCCCCACCCCATAAGCTGCCCCCCACCCCATATCGTGCCCCCCACCCCATAAGCTGCCCCCTGGCCCTGATCTCAGCCCCATATCGTGCCCCCCACCCCCCATCCCCACCCCATATCGTGCCCTCCACCCCATAAGCTGCCCCCCGACCCCATAACCTTCCCTCCCACCCTGATCTCAGCCCCACATCCTGCCCCCCACCCCATAAGCTGCACCGTGACCCCACATCCCCACCCCACATCCTGCCCCCCACCCCATAAGCTGCCCCCCGACCCTATAACCTTCCCTCCCACTCTGATCTCAGCCCCATGTCCTGCCCCCCCACCCCATAAGCTGCTCCCTCCCCCCACATCCCCACCCCATATCCTGCCCCACACCCCATAAGCTGCCCCCCAGACCCCATATTCTGCTCTCCACCCCATAAGCTGCCCCCCACCCCACATCCCCACCCCATAAGCTGCCCCCCACCCCATAAGCTGCCCCCCACCCCACACCCGTCCCCCACTTGTGCCCCACAGAGACGTGAAGGCCGCCAACGTCCTGCTGTCGCCACGGGGCCGCGTCAAACTCAGCGACTTCGGGTCTGCGGCGCAGAGCAGCACGGCCTGCAGCTTCGTGGGAACCCCCTACTGGTATGGGGCTGCCCCATAGATCGGCCCTGCCCCATAGATCGGCCCTATAGCACAGCCCTGCCCCGTAGCACAGCCCTGTTCCATAGATCTGCCCCACAGCAGCACGGCCTGCAGCTTCATGGGAACTTCCTACTGGTATGGGGCTGCCCCATAGACCTGCCTCATAGATCGGCCCTGCCCCATAGATCTGCCCCATAGATCAGTCCCACAGCATAGCCCTGCCCCACAGCAGCACGGCCTGCAGCTTCGTGGGGACCCCGTACTGGTATGGGAGCTGGGGACTGCCCCATAGATCGGCCCCATAGCACCCCATAGCACCCCATAACACCCCATAGCCCCCCATAGCACCCCATGACACCCCATCACCCCCATCGCCCCCCGTAGCCCCCCATAGCACCCCATAGCACCCCACAGCCCCCTACATCCCCCCATAGCACCCCATATCACCCCATAACACCCCATAACCCCCCCACAGCCCCCCATAGCACCCCATAAGCCCCCACAGCCCCCCCACAGCCCCCCATAGCCCCCCACATCACCCCAAGACACCCCACAGCACCCCATAGTCCCTATATTCCCCCCGTAGTCTCCCCTAGCACCCCATAGCACCCCACAGCACCCCGTAGCCCCCTCATAGCACCCCATAACCCCCATAGCACCCTATAACACTCCCTAGCCCCCCATAGTCCCCATATTCACCCATAGCACCCCATAGATCCCCTATATTCCCCCATACCACCCCATAGGACCCTGTAACACCCCATAGCACGCTGTAACACTTCCTAGCCCCCCCTAGCACCCCACAGCCCCCCCTAGCACCCCATAGCACCCCATAGCACCCCATAGCCCCCCCTAGCACCCCATAAGCACCCCATAACCCCCCCCTGCCCCCAGGATGGCCCCCGAGGTGATCCTGGCCATGGACGAGGGGCGCTACGACGGCCGGGCCGACGTCTGGGCGCTGGGCATCACCTGCATCGAGCTGGGTGCGGGGTCACGGGGGGGTCACGGGGTCACGGGGGGGTCACGGGGTCACATGGGGGTCACGGGGTCGTATGGGGTCATCAGGGTCATATGGGGTGGGATGGGGTCATAGAGGGTCATGAGGGTCATGGAGGGTCATGAGGGGTCATAGGAGGTGCTTTGGGGTCACATGGGGTCATATGGGGTCACGGGGGGTCGTATGGGGTCATGGGGGGTGGTATGGGGTTATAGGGGGTCGTATGGGGTCATATGGGGTGGGATGGGGTCAGGGCCGACGTCTGGGCGCTGGGCATCACCTGCATCGAGCTGGGTGCGGGGTCACGGGGGGGTCACGGGGTCACGGGGGGGTCACGGGGTCACGGGGGGGTCACGGGGGGGTCACGGGGTCGTATGGGGTTATCAGGGTCATAGGGAGTGGGATGGGGTCATATGGGGTGGGACGGGGTCATAGGGAGTCATAGGGGGTCATAGGAGGTGCTGTGGGGTCATATGGGGTCACATGGGGTCACGAGGGGTCGTATGGGGTCATGGGGGGTCATACGGGGTGGGATGGGGTCATAGGGGGTCATGTGGAGTCACGGGGGGTCATGGGAGGTCACAGGGAATGGGATAAGGTCATACGGGGTGATAAGGGGTGGGATGGGGCCATATAGGGTCATAGGGGGTGGGACGGGGTCATAGGGGGTCATATGGGGTCACGGGGGGTCGTATGGGGGGTCATCGGGGTCGTATGGGGTCACGTGGGGTGGGGCGGGGTTATAAGGAGTCATAGGGGATCATAGGAGGTGCTGTGGGGTCACATGGGGTCATATGCGGGGTCACGGGGTCACGTGGGGGGTCATCGGGGTCACATGGGGTGGGACGGGGTCATATGGGGTCATAGGGGATGGGATGGGGTCCCGTATGTGACTCCATACATCCCCGTGTGACCCTGTACGATCTTCTGTGTTTTTATATGTGATCCTATGTGACCTTATGTGTCCCTATATGTGTCCCCGTATGTGTTCCTATATGCGTCCCTATATGTGACCCTATATGTGTCCCTATATGTGACCCTATATGTGTCCCTATATGTGTCCCTATATGTGTCCCTATATGGGTCCCTATATGTGTCCCCGTATGTGTTCCTATATGTGTCCCTATATGTGACCCTATATGTGTCCCTATATGTGACCCTATATGTGTCCCTATATGTGTCCCTATATGTGTCCCTATATGGGTCCCTATATGTGTCCCCGTATGTGTTCCTATATGTGTCCCTATATGTGACCCTATATGTGTCCCTATATGTGTCCCTATATGTGTCCCTGTATGCGTCCCTATATGTGACCCTATATGTGTCCCTGTATGCGTCCCTATATGCGTCCCTATATGTGACCCTATATGTGTCCCTGTATGCGTCCCTATATGTGTCCCTATATGTGACCCTATATGTGTCCCTGTATGCGTCCCTATATGTGTTCCTATATGTGTCCCTATATGTGTCCCTGTATGCGTCCCTATATGTGTCCCTATATGTGACCCTATATGTGTCCCTGTTTGTGTCCCTATATGTGTCCCTATATGTGACCCTATATGTGTCCCTGTATGCGTCCCTATATGTGTCCCTATATGTGACCCTATATGTGTCCCTGTATGCGTCCCTATATGTGTCCCTATATGTGACCGTACGTGACCTCGTTCATGTCCCCATACGTGTCACTGTATGTGTCCCGATACGTAACCTATACGTGTCCCCATACGTGACCCCACGTGTCCCTATACGTGATCCTATACGGCTGTATGTCCCTGTATGTGACCCCACACGTGTCCCTATACGTGTCCCTATACGTCCCCATATGTGCCCCCATACGTGTCCCTATACGTGACCCTACGTAATCTCATACGTGTCCCCATACGTGTCCTTATATGTGTCCCTATATGTAACCCTATACGTGTCCCCATACGTGACCCCACGTGTCCCTATGCGTGACCCCACACCTGACCCCATACGTGCCCCTATGCGCCCCTATGGCCGCCCCACAGCGGAGCGGAAGCCGCCCCTGTTTGCCCTCAACGCCATGGCGGCGCTGTACCACATCGCGCAGAGCTGCGCCCCACAGCTGCGGGGGGACGCATGGTGAGACCCATAACTGCCCCATAGCTGCCCCACGGCTGCCCCATAGCCGCCCCATAGCCGCCCCATAGCCACCCCATAAGTACCACATCGCGCAGAGCTGCGCCCCACAGCTGCGGGGGGACGCATGGTGAGACCCATAACCTGCCCCATAGCTGCCCCACGGCTGCCCCATAGCCGCCCCATAGACACCCCATAAGTACCACATCGCACAGAGCTGCGCCCCACAGCTGCGGGGGGACACATGGTGAGACCCACAGCTGCCCCACAGCTGCCCCATAGCCGCCCCATAGCCGCCCCATAGCTGCCCCATAGACACCCCATAAGTACCACATCGCGCAGAGCTGCGCCCCACAGCTGCAGGGGGACGCATGGTGAGACCCACACGTGCCCCACAGCTGCCCCATGGCTACCCCACGGCTGCACCATAGCACCCCATAACACCCCATAGCACCCCATAGACCCCCATAACACCCCATCCCTGCCCCATAGCACCCCATAGACCCCCATCGCACCCCATAACCACCCCATAACCCCCCATAGCCACCCATAGCTCCCCATAACCCCCATAGCACCCCATAGCACCCCGTACATCCCCCATAACACCCCATAGCACCCCATAGATCCCCATAGTACCCATAGATCCTCCATAGATCCCTCATAGCACCCCGTAGACCCCTATAGCACCCCATAACCACCCCATAACCCCCCATAGCCACCCATAGCTCCCCATAACGCCCCATAGCACCCCATAGCACCCCGTAGATCCCCCATAATACCCCATAGCACCCTATAACACCCCATAGCACCCCATAGCACCCCATAACACCCCATCCCTGCCCCATAGCACCCCATAAATCCCCCATAGATCCCCATAGCACCCCATAACCACCCCAAAGCACCCCATAGCACCTCATAGATCCCCCATAACACCCCATAACACTCCATAACCTCCCATAGCACCCCATCTCTGCCCTATAGCACCCTATAGCACCCTATAGCACCCCATAACCACCCCATAGCACCCCATATCCTCCTATAGCACCCCATAGATCCCCATAGCACCCCATACCTGCCCTATAGCACCCCATAAATCCCCCATAACACCCCATGACCACCCCACAGCACCCCATAACCACCCCATAGCACCCCATAGCACCCCATAGATCCCCATAGCACCCCATCCCTGACCCCAGTGCTGCCCCCTGACCTTTGCCCCACGCCCTTTGCCCCCTTGACCTTTGCCCCCTGACCTTTGCCCCCTGCCCTTCGCCCCCCCCTTCAGGTCGGCGCCGTTCCGCAGCTTCGTGCAGTGCTGCCTGCAGAGGGCGCCGCAGCGCCGGCCCCAATCCGAGCTGCTGCTGCAGGTGGTATTATGGGATGGCGGGGGGCTGGGGGGGGGGGTTGGGGGTGGTTATGGGGTGCCGTGGGGGGCTTATGGGGTGCTGGGGGGTGCTGGGGGGGAATATGGGGTGTTGTGGGGTGCTGGGGGGGCTATGGGGTGCTATGAGGGGTTATGGGAGGTTATGGGGGGTTATGGGGAGCTGTGGGGTGCTATGGGGTGGTTAGGGGGTGCTGGGGGGGTTATGGGGTGGTTGTGGGGTGCTGTGGGGTGGTTATGGGGTGCTGTGGGGTGCTGGGAGGGGTTATAGGGGGTTATGGGGAGTTATGGGGTGCTATGGGGGGTTATGGGGTGCTGGGGGGGAATATGGGGTGGTTATGGGGTGCTGGGGGGGGGTTATGGGGAGGTTATGGGGTCTTATGGGATGCTACGGGGTGCTATGGGGTGCTATGGGGGGTTATGGGGTGCTATGGGGTGCTGGGGGGGTTATGGGGTGCTATGGGGGGTTGTGGGAGGTTATGGGGGGTTGTGGGGTGCTGTGGGGAGCTGTGGGGTGGTTATGGGGTGCTGTGGGGTGCTGGGGATGGTTATGGGTTGCTATGGGGTGCTATGGGGGGCTATGGGGTGCTGTGGAGTGTTATGGGGAGGTTATGGGGTCTTATGGGGTGCTATGGGGTGCACTGGGGCGTTATGGGGTGCTGTGGGGGAATATGGGGTGGTTATGGGGTGCTGGGGGCTGCTGGGGGGAAATATGGGGTGGTTATGGGGTGGTTATGGGGTGCTGGGGGTGCTGGGAGGGGTTATAGGGAGTTATGGGGAGTTACGGGGTGGTTATGGGGGGCTGGGGGGTGCTACGGGGTGCTGGGAGGGGTTATGGGGTCTTATGGGGTGTTATGGGGTGCTGTGGGGTGCTTTGAGTGTTGGGGGTGGTTATGGGGTGCTATGGGGGGTTATGGGGTGCTGGGGGGGAATATGGGGTGGTTATGGGGTGCTGGGGGGTGCTATGGGGTGCTAAGGGGTGGTTATGGGGTGCTGTGGGGATTATGGAGTGGTTATGGGGTGCTATGGGGTGCTGGGGGGGTTATGGGGTGCTATGAGGTTATGGCGTGGTTATGGGGTGCTATGGGGTGCTGGGGGGGTTATGGGGTGGTTATGGGGTGCTATGGGGTGCTGGGGGGGTTATGGGGTGGTTATAGGGTGCTATGGGATGCTATGGGGGAGTGCTTTGGGGTCTTATGGGGTGCTGTGGGGTGCTTTGGGTTGGTTATGGGGTGGCTATGGGGCGCTATGGGGGGTTGTGGGGTGCCATGGGTTGCTATGGGGGGGTTATGGGGTGCTGTGGGGTCCCTATGGGGCAGTTATGGGGTCTCTATGGGGCAGCTATGGGGCGGATACGGGGTCACTATGGGGTCTCTATGGGGCAGCTATGGGGCCGCTATGGGGCAGCTATGGGGCCGCAGTGGGGGTGACCCACGCTGACCCCCAGCACGAGTTCGTGGTGGCCGAGCGGCCGCAGGGAACCATGGCGGCTCTGATCCGAAAAGCGCTGGGGGACGACGACGACGACGACGAGGTGGGGGGCGGCCCCACAACTGGGGCTGGGGAGCGGCCCCATAAGTGGGGTTGTGGGTCGGTCCCATAAGTGGGGTTTGGGGGGCGGCCCTATAAGAGGGGTTATGGGGCGGCCCATAATGGGGGTTATGGGGCGACACTATAAGTGGGGTTGGGGGGCAGCCCCACAAGTGGGGTGGGGGGCGGCCCCATAAGTGGGGTTATGGGGCGGCCCCATAAGTGGGGCTGTGGGTTGGCCCTACAAGTGGGGTTATGGGGCGGCCCCTTAAGTGGGGTTGTGGGGCAGCCCTATAAGTGGGATTGGGGGGCGGCCCTATAAGGGGTTGTGGCGTCAGCCCTATAAGTGGGGTTGTGGGTTCGGCCCCTAAGTGGGGTTGTGGGGCAGCCCCATAAGTGGGGTTGTGGGTTGGCCCTACAAGTGGGGTTGTGGGGCGGCCCCACAAGTGGGGTTATGGGGCGGCCCTATAAGCGGGGAATTATGGGGGATCTATGGAGCAAAGGATCTATGGGGCGGGGATCTATGGGGCGGGAATCTATGGGGCGGGAATCTGTGGGGCACAGATCTATGGGGCAGGGGATCTATGGGGCAGGGGGTTTATGGGGCAGGGATCTGTGGGGCAGGGGATCTATGGGTTGGGGATCTATGGATCGGGAATTTATGGGGCGGTAATCTATGGGGCCAGGATCTGTGGGGCAGGGGATCTGTGGGGCAGGGATCTATGGGGCACGGATCTATGGGGCAGGGGGTTTATGGGGCGGGAATCTATGGGGCAGGGATCTGTGGGGCAAAGGATCTATGGGGCAGGGGATCTATGGGGCGGAAATCTATGGGGCAGGGGATCTGTGGGGCACAGATCTATGGGGCAGGGATCTGTGGGGCAGGGATCTATGGGGCAGAGATCTATGGGGCAGGGATCTGTGGGGCTGACCCCCATTTCTATGGGGCAGGAGCTCCAGCAGCAGCAGGAGGACCTGGATGTGCCCCAAGAACACGTGACAACACGTGAAGGGAACACGGAACACGTGACAACATGTGAAGGGAACACGGAACACGTGACGCACGTGGGTCACGTGACACAGGTGGGAGACGCAGAGGATGGAACACGTGAAGAACACGCGTGTGTGGAACACGCAGCAACACACGTGGAGGACACGGAGCACGGGAAAACACACGCGGGAAGCACAGAACATACGGGAACACACGTGACACACGGAGATCACGTGACCCACACCCCACACGTGACCCAGGCGGGGCGCACAGAACACGGAACTGGCGCAGAACATACAGGAACACGCGTGACACACGCAGGTGACGTGACACATGTCCCAGATGTGACACGTGTGGGGCGCAGGGAACACGGAACACGTGTAGAACACGCAGAAGCACACGTGACACACGAAGAACACGTGACACATGAAGAACACGTGACACACACCCCACACCTGACCCGTACGGGGCACACGGAAGAACACAGAACACACGTAGAACACGCAGCAGCACATGCAGAACATACGGGAACACACGTGACAGACGCAGGTCACGTGGAACACGTGACCCACACCCCACACGTGACCCATATGGGGCACACGGAACACGGAACACGTGTTGAGCACGCAGCAAAACATGGAGGAACACGTATGATGCATGAAGATCACGTGACACATGGAGAACATGTGACCCACACCCCACACGTGACCCATACGGAGCACGCAGAACACGCGACACATGTGGAACACGCAGGAACATGCGTGACGGATGCAGATCACGTGACCCACACCCCCCACGTGAGGCCCACGGAGCACGGAACGCACGCGGAACACGCAGGGACACGCGTGTTCCCGGCGGATCACGTGACCCCGCCCCCGGCACGCGCCAGCACACGCGTGTGGGTCCGTGTTGCGTGTGCGGCGTGCGCTGCTCTGCTCTTCCTGCTGGCCCCACGGATCGGCCTCGGCCTCGTGGCGCTGTGGGGCGGAGCCCAGCTGTGGGGCGGGGAGATTCCGTGGGGCAGGGCTGCGCTGTGGGGCAGGGAGATGTGGGGCAGAGCTGTGCTATGGGGCAGGGATTCGCTATGGGGCGGGGCTCATCTATGGGGCAGAGCGGATCTGTGGGGCAGGGCGGGTCTATGGGGCAGGGCGGATCTATGGGGCAGGGAGGCGCTGTGGGTCGCTGTGGGGCTGCTGTGGGGCGCAGCGGGGACGCTGTGGGGCGCTATGGGGCCGCTGTGGGGCGCTGCGGGGCTGCTATGGGGTGCCGTGGGGGTCCTGTGGGGCGCCGTGGGGCCGCTATGGGGCGCCGTGGGGCTGCTATGGGGCGCCGTCGCGCTGCTATGGGGCGCAGGTGGTTCGCTATGGGGCGCTATGGGGCTGCTGTGGGTCGCAGCCGGGCCGCTATGGGGCGCCGTGGGGCCGCTGTGGGGCACCGTGGCGCTGCTATGGGGCGCCGTGGCGCTGCTATGGGGCGCAACCGGGCCGCTATGGGGCAGCGCAGCCCCACTATGGGGCGCAGTGGGGCCGCTGTGGGGCGCAGTGGGGCCGCTATGGGGCGCCGCGCTGCTGCTATGGGGCAGAACGGGGCCGCTGTGGGGCGCAGCGGGGCTGCTGTGGGGCGCCATCGCGCTGCTGTGGGGCGCAGGAGGGCCGCTGTGGGGCACAGTGGAGGCGCTATGGGGCGCCGTGGGGCCGCTGTGGGGCAGCGCAGCACCGCTATGGGGCGCAGTGGGGCTGCTATGGGGCAGCGTGGCGCTGCTATGGGGCACAGGCGGGCCGCTATGGGGCGCCGTGGGGCTGCTGTGGGTCGCAGCCGGGCCGCTATGGGGCGCCGTGGGGCCGCTATGGGGCACAGTGGGGCTGCTGTGGGGCGCCATCACGCTGCTATGGGGCGCCGTGGGGCCGCTATGGGGCAGCGCAGCCCCGCTATGGGGCAGAATGAAGCCGCTATGGGAGGCCGTGGGGCCGCTATGGGGCGCTGTGGGGCTGCTATGGGTCGCAGTCGGGCCGCTATGGGGCACAGTACAGGCGCTATGGGGCGCCGTGGGGCCGCTATGGGGCACAGTGGGGCTGCTATGGGGCGCCATCACGCTGCTATGGGGCGCCGTGGGGCCGCTATGGGGCAGCGCTGCACCGCTATGGGGCGCTGCGGGGCCATTATGGGTCAGCGCTGCACCGCTATGGGGCGCAGTGCGGCCGCTGTGGGGCAGAATGAAGCCGCTATGGGGCGCCGTGGGGCTGCTGTGGGGCGCCGTCACGCTGCTATGGGGCGCAGGCGGGCCGCTATGGGGCAGCGCTGCCCCGCTATGGGGCGCCGCGGGGCCGCTGTGGGGCGCGGTGGGGGCGCTGTGGGTCCTGGCCGCCCTCCGGCCCCGCGCCTCCCCCGCCGCTCTGCCCCACGGCGCCGCCGTGCTGCTGCCCGCCGCCGTGCTGCTGGCCGCCCCGTGCCTCTTCCTGCCGCTCTACCTCCTGGCGGCCGCCATCGTGGGGCGCCGGGCGCCGGAAGTCTGGGCCGCGGGAGCGGAAGCGTGGGGCGCGGCGGCGGAACGGAGCGGTGGGGGAGCGGCGGAAGCGTGGCGGAGCGGCGGCGGGACGGAAGCGCGGCGCGGGACGGCGGAAGCGCGGGACGGAGCGCCGGAAGCGTGGCCAGGTAGCGCGCCGGAAGTGCCGTACAGAACACCGGAAGTGTGGCCAGGCGGTGTGCCGGAAGTGCCGTACAGAACGCCGGAAACGCGGCGGAGCGCTGTACCGGAAGCGCGGCTCAGCGGCGGGCTGGAAGCGCCGTACAGAACACCGGAAGCGTGGCCTAGCGTCACACCGGAAATGCCGTACAGAACGCCGGAAGCGTGGCCTAGCGCCGCACCGGAAGTGCCGTACAGAACGCCGGAAACGCGGCGCAGCGCCGCACCGGATGTGCCGTACAGAACGCCGGAAACGCGGCGCAGCGTCGCGCCGGAAGTGCCGTACAGAACACCAAAACCGCGGCGCCGCAGCGTACCGGAAGCGCTACGCGACACGCCGGAAGCGTGGCCCGGCGGCGCGCCGGAAGCGCACGCGGTGGGACCGGAAGCGTGGGCGAAGAAGCCGGAAGCGTGGGGCGGAGCGCGGCGCCTGTGGCTGCGGTTCCTCCTCCGCCTCCCGCCGCGCGTCTTCGCCGCTTTTTCCGCGCTGGGCTTCGCGTCGGAGCGGCGCCTTTTCCTCCTTTTCCCCCGGGCCAAACACGGGCCGGCCCGCGCCGCGCCGCGCTTCTCCTCCTCCTCCTCCTCCTCCTCCCCGCCGCTTCGGCTCCGTTCCCGCCTCCCCGTCCCCGCCGCCCCCCCCGGTTCTCCTCGGCCGCCGCCGGGCGTCTTGGCGCAGCTGCGGGCGCTGCTGTGGGGCGGGACGGCGTCGCTATGGGGCGGATTCCTCCACTTATGGGGCAGGCTGGGCCCGCTATGGGGCAGAATCACCCCGCTATGGGGCACGGCGCTATGGGGCAGGCTGGGCCCTCTATGGGGCGGAATCCAGCACTTATGGGGCAGAATCGCCCCGCTGTGGGGCAGCCTGGACCCTCTATGGGGCGGATTCCTCCACTTATGGGGCAGAACTGCCCCTCTATGGGGCAGAATCCCCCACTTACAGGGCAGAATCGCCCACTTATGGGGCAAAATCCCGCACTTACGGGGCAGGATCGCCCCGCTATGGGGCGGAATCCCCCACTTGTGGGGCGGCCCGATCCCGCAGTGGGGCGGAGGAGGCGCGAAGCGCCCCGCGTGGTTCCCCGCCCCCCGTCGCCCCCCGTCCCGCATCCCCCGCCTCGCCCCCCGCCGCCCCGCCGCCGCCCCCCCCCGCCCCGTCGCGGCCGCCGCCCCCAAAGTCGGGGGGGGGGGGCGGGGGGGGAGGGGCGCCGCTCCGGTGTCCGGCGAGGAGACCGTGGAGGTGAGCGGGGGGCGGAGGGGGGGGAAGGCAGCGTTTGAGGGCGGAAATGGCGGCTGTGGGACCGGAAGTGGCGGCTTTGAGGGCGGAAGTGCCGACTTCGGGGACCGGAAGTGCTCGTTTCGGGGCAGAAATGCCGACTTTGAGACCGGAAATGGCAGCTTTGGGACCGGAAGTGCCTGTTTTGAGGGGTAAAAATGCCCCTTTTGGGACCGGAAATGCCCTTTTTTGGGGCAGAAATTCCCCGTTTTGGGATCAGAAATGTCAACTTTGGGACCGGAAATGCCCATTTTTGGGGCAAAAATGCCCCTTTTGGGACCGGAAGTGTCAGTTTTGGGGGCAGAAGTGCCAACTTTGGGACCGGAAGTGCCCGTTTTGGGGGCAGAAGTGCCAACTTTGGGGTCAGGAATGTCCAGTGTGGGGGGGGGGAGCCCCTTTTTAGGGTCAGAAATGCCAACTTTGGGGGCTGGGAACCCCGATCTGGGGTGAGAAATGCCCATTTTTGGGGCAGAAGTGCCACCTTTGGGGTCAGAAGTACCCATTTGGGTCAGAAATGCCCCATTTGGGGTCAGAAACGCCCGTTTTGGGGGCTGAGCTGACTGCTGTGGGGCAGAAACCCACACTTGGGGGGCAGAGGGCCCCGATTTGGGGTCAGAAATGCCCATTTTGGGTCAGGAATGCCCCGATTTGGGGCCAGAAATCCCAACTTTGGGGCCGAGTTCGCTGCTACGGGGCAGAGACCCACACCTGGGGGTCAGGGACCCACACTTGGGGGGCAGAGAGCCCCGATTTTGGGGTCAGAAATCCCAACTTCGGGGCCGAACTTGCTGCTATGGGGCAGAGAGCCACACTTGGGGGGCAGGGAGCCCCGATTTGGGGTCAAAACGTCCCAAGTTGGGGGGCCGAGCTCAGCGCTATGGGGCTGGGACCCACACTTGGGGGGCGGAGCCCCACGTTGATGTCGGGGTGGCGGATTTGGGGCCGTTTCTGCACTTTTTTGGGATTTCGTGTGTTTTATTCTTGGTTTTTTCCCCCAATTCTTTTTGGGGGGGAATAAAAGGCTCCAAAGTGATTTGCGGGGTGTCTGTGGGACCCGGGGATGTGGGGCAGCCCCATAGGTGGGGGGTGGGACCCATAAGTGGGGGGTGGGACCCATAAGTGGGGGGGGACCCATGGATGTGGGGTGGGACCCATAAGTGGGGGGGGGAAGACCCACAGATGTGGGGTGGGACCCATAAGTGGGGGTGTGACCCATAGATGTGGGGCAGGACCCCCCCGTGCCCCACACACTATGGGGCAGAAGCCCTCCCCGCCCCATAGCGGGCCAATCTATGGGGCAGAACCCCCCCCTGCCCCACAAGTGATCACAACCACAAACTGCTCACTACCAGCACTACTTTATTGTGGGACAGGGCCACCAGCTATGGGGCAGGGCCACCAGCTATGGGGCAGCGCCATCTATGGGGCAGAGCCACCAGCTATGGGGCAAAGCCACCATCTATGGGGCAGCACCATCTATGGGGCAGAGCCACCAGCTATGGGGCAGAGCCATTTATGGGGCAGATCCATGGGGCAGCGCCATCTATGGGGCAGAGCCATGGGGCAGAGCCATCATCTATGGGGCAGCACCATCCATAGGGCAGCGCCATCATCTATGGGGCAGCACCATCTATGGGGCAGAGCCACCATCTATGGGGCAGGGCTGTGCTATGGGGCAGATCCATGGGGCAGCACCATCTATGGGGCGGGTCCATCTATGGGGCAGGGCTGTGCTCCAGGGCAGCACCATCTATGGGGCAGCGCCATCTATGGGGCAGGGCTGTGCTATGGGGCAGGGCTGTGCTATGGGGCAGCGCCATCTATGGGGCAGGGCTGTGCTATGGGGCAGGGCCGCCTATGGGGCAGGGCTGTGGGTCAGTAGTTGGAGGAACGCTCCTGTTGTCTGTAGGCCCCACGGCGAAGGTAACCGCCGTCCCCCTTCCGGTAGCCGTCCTTCTGATCTGTGGGGCACAGAAACACTTATGGGGCAGAGCGGCACTTATGGGCCAGAGCAGCAGCACTTATGGGGCAGCTATGGGGCAGAGCAGCACTTATGGGGCAGCTATAGGGCATTTATGGGGCAGCTATAGGGCACTTATGGGCCACATATGGGGCAGCCATGGTGCAAGGAAGCGCTTATGGAGCAGTTATGGGGCAGAGAGGCACTTATGGGGCAGCTATGGGGCAGAGAAATATGGGGCAGCCACAGCGCAGGGAAGCACTTATGGGGCAGAGCAGCACTTATGGGGCAGCTAAGGGGCAGCTATGGGTCAGCCATGGGCTATCAATGGGGCAGCCATGGGCTATTTATGGGCTATCTATGGGCTATCTATGGGCTATCTATGGGCTATGGGGCAGCCGTGGGGCAGCCGTGGGGCAGCCGTGGGGCAGCCGTGGGGCAGCCGTGGGGCAGCCGTGGGCTATCAATGGGGCAGCTATGGACTACCTATGGGGCAGCCATGGGCTATCTATGGGGCAGCTATGGGGCAGCTACGGGGCACCTATGGGGCAGCTATGGGGCAGCCATGGGCTATCTATGGGCTGTCTATGGGCTATCAATGGGGCAGCCATGGGGCAGGTGTGGGGCTGCTATGGGGCAGCTGTGGGGCAGCTGTGGGGCAGACCTCGGAAGTAGCCGCCGAAGGAGCCCTGCTTGTGGTCCAGCACGCGCTCGTTGTTCTCCACCAGCGCCCCCAGCTTCTCGGCCAGCTGCAGCGCCAGGTTCTGCTGCGCCGTCGGCTCCGTGCGGTGCATCATCACCGTCTGCGTCGGCTGGTCCAGCGACGCCTAAGGGCGACCCACAGATAGCCACCGGGACCCACTGGGACCCATAGGGACCCATAGGGACCCATAGATATCCACTGGGACCCACTGGGACCCACAGAGATCCACGGGGACCCATAGGGACCCATAGATATCCACTGGGACCCACTGGGACCCACAGAGATCCACTGGGACCCATAGGGACCCATAGATATCCACCAAGACCCACAAAGATCCATAGAGACCCATAGGGACCCATAGGGACCCATAGATAGCCACCAGGACCCACTGCGACCCACAGGGACCCATAGATAGCCACCAGGACCCACTGCGACCCACAGGGACCCACAGATAGCCACCAGGACCCACTGGGACCCATAGGGACCCATAGATAGCCACCAGGACCCACAGAGATCCACTGGGACCCATAGGGACCCATAGATAGCCACCAGGACCCACTGGGACCCATAGGGACCCACCGGGACCCATAGAGATCCACCAGGACCCATAAGGACCCATTGGGACCCATAGAGACCAGAGGGACTCACCAGGACCCATAGGGTCCCATACAGACCCACCGGGACACACAGAGATCCACCGGGACCCATAGAGATCCACCGGGACCCGCCGGGACCCATAGAGATCCACCGGGACCCATAAGGACCCATTGGGACCCATAGAGATCCACCGGGACCCATAGAGACCAGAGGGACTCACCAGGACCCATAGGGACCCATACAGACCCACCGGGACACATAGAGATCCACTGGGACCCATAGGGACCCATAAAGATCCATTGGGACCCACAGGGACCCATAGATATCCACCGGGACCCATAGGGACACACCGGGGACCCACAGAGATCCACAGGGACCCACCGGGACCCATAGGGACCCACCGGGACCCATAGAGATCCACTGGGACCCATTGGGACTCACAGGGACCCACTGGGACCCATAGGGACCCAGAAGGACCCACTGGGACCCATAGAGATCCACTGGGACCCATAGGGACCCATAGAGACCCATAAGGACCCACAGAGACCCACTGGGACCCATAGTGACCCCCAGCCCCCCCAAAGAGCCCCACAGCGACCTATGGAGACTCCATAGCGACCCACAGAAACCCCACACTGACCCACAGAGCCCCATAGCGACCCAGAGACCCCATAACAACACCCAGAGCCCACAGAGCCCCATGGCGACCCACAGAGACCCCATAGCGACCCCATAGTGACCCATAGAGACCCCATAGCGACCCCCAGCCCCCCACAGAGACCCCGTAAGGACCCCCAGCCCCCCCCTCCCCCCCCGCCCCACGCACCATGAGCTCCTCGTTAATGATCATCTTGCTAATGATGCTGTGCACCGTGGGCAGGTCCAGCTGGAACATGGCCGCCAGGATCTCCATGCTGGGGGGGGGAGGGGTCAGTGTGGGGCTGGAGGACCTCGCAGTGGGGCTGGAGGACATCAAAGGGGGACTGGAGGACCTAGAAGTGGGGCTGGAGGACCTCAAAGGGGGACTGGAGGACCTGGAAGTGGGGCTGGAGGACTTGGAAGCGGGGCTGGAGGACCTCGCAGTGGGGCTGGAGGACCTGGAAGTGGGGCTGGAGGACTTGGAAGCGGGGCTGGAGGACCTCGCAGTGGGGCTGGCGGACCCCAAAGGAGGCCAGGAGGACCTGGAAGTGGGGCTGGAGGACCTCGCAGTGGGGGTCAATGTGGGGCAGCTGTGGGGTCTCTATGGGGCAGCTATGGGGCAGGTGTGGGGCAGCTGCGGGGTCTCTCACTTGTGGGGCAGTTATGGGGTCTCTATGGGGCAGCTGTGGGGTCTCTATGGGGCAGGTGTGGGGCCTGTGTCTCGCTTGTGGGGCAGTGATGGGGCAGCTGTGAGGTCTCTCTCCCTTGGGGGCAGTTATGGGGTCAATGTGGGGCAGCTGTGGGGCCTCTATGGGGTCTCTACGGGGCAGTTATGGGATCTCTATGGGGCAGCTGCGGGGTCTCTCTCCCTTGGGGGCAGTTATGGGGTCTCCGTGGGGCAGCTATGGGGTCTCTATGGGGTCTCTATGGGGCAGGTGTGGGGCAGGCGTGGGGCAGCAGTGGGGCAGGCGCACCTGATGGAGTCGTAGACGCTGCTGTAAGTGAACAGGTAGGTGCGCAGCGACTCCTCCTGGATCTTCCTGCGGGGCGCCCGCGCTCAGCACCAGCCTCCGCCCCACTGCGCCCCACTGCGCCCCATAACCGCCCCACAACCGCAACCCAAAGCGCCCCATACCCCCCATTCCCACCCCATAACCCCCCCATACCCCCCATTCCCACCCCATAACCCCCCCATACCCCCCATTCCCACCCCATACCCCCCCATAACCCCCCCTTACCCCCCATCCCCACCCCATATCTCCCCATTCCCACCCCATGCCCCCCCATACCCCTCCACATCCCCCCACAAAACCCCATACCCATCCCATATCCCCACGTAACACCCCACATCCCCCCCCTTCCCACCCCGTAACACCCCACAACCCCCCCATACCCCCCCATAACACCCCACAACCCCCCCATACCCCTTCCATATCCCCCATTCCCACCCCATGCCCCCCATACCCCCCCATTCCCACCCCATATCCTCCCATACCCCCCCATAACCCCCTCTTACCCCCCCATATCACCCCATATCCCCCCATATCCACCCCATAACCTCCCCTTACCCCCCATATTCCCACCCCATAACCCCCCATAACCCCCCCATACCCCCTATTCCCACCCCATATCCCCCATACTCCCCCCTTATCCCCCCATAACACCCCATCTCCCCCCCATACTCCCCCCATAACCCCCCCTTACCCCCCATACCCCCTATTCCCACCCCATAGACCCCCATATCCCCCTGTCCCCCCCATTCCCACCCCATAACCCCCCCTTACCCCCCATAACCCCTCCATACCCACCCCATATCCTCCCATACCTCCCCCATTCCCACCCCATAACCCTCCCTTACCCCCCCATATCCCCCTTACCCCCCCCATTCCCACCCCATACTCCCCCATAACACCCCCATAACCCCCCCTTACCCCCCATAACGCCCCATTCCCACCCCCCATACCCCCCCCACACCCCCCATACCTCCCCCATTCCCACCCCATATGCCCCCTTATCCCCCCATTCCCACCCCATACCCCCCCCATAACCCCCTCTTACCCCCCCATAACAACCCATATCCCCTCCGTACCCCCCCATATCCCCCCTTATCCCCCCCATTCCCACCCTATAGCCCCCCAAAACCCCCCATACCCCCCTTACCCCCCATATTCCCACCCCATATCCCCCCATACCCACCCCATAACCTCATATCCCCCCCATAATACCCCATACCCCCCCCATTCCCACCCCATATCCCCCCATACCCACCCCATAACCTCATATCCCCCCCATAATACCCCATACCCCCCCCATTCCCACCCCATATCCCCCCATACTCCCCCATACCACCCCATAACCCCCCCTTACGCCCCCATAACCCCTCCATATCCTCCCTTACCCCCCCATTCCCACCCCTTACCTCCCATTCCCACCCCATACTCCCCCATACCCCCCCATAACCCCTCCTCACCCCCCATATTCCCCCCCCATGCCCCTCCCTTACCCCCCATATTCCCACCCCATTCCCACCCCATGCCCCTCCCTTACCCCCCATATTCCCACCCCATTCCCACCCCATACCCCCCCATAACCCCCCTTACCCCCCATATTCCCACCCCACACCCCCCTTACCCCCCATACCCCCCCATAATCCCCCTATACCCCCCTAATATCCCTCCATAACCACCCCATACTCCCCCATACCCCCCATAACCCATCCATAGCCCCCATTCCCACCCCATATGCCCCCATATCCCCCCTTACCCCCCCCATTCCCACCCCATAACCCCCCCTTACCCCCCATATCCCCCCATTCCCACCCCTTAACACCCCATATGCCCCCATACCCCCCCTTACCCCCCCATTCCCACCCCATACTCCCCCACACCCTCCCATAACCCCCCCTTGCCCCCCCTTACCCCCCACATCCCCCCTTATCCGCCCCATTCCCACCCCATATGCCCCCATATCCCCCCCAAACCCCCCCTTACCCCCATAACCCCCCCCCGCCCTACCTGACGAGCATGGCGCGCACTTTGTCGGCCTCGGGGAAGAGGTCCCACACCTTGCCTATAACCCCCCCATATCCCCCCATAACACCCCATATCCCCCCCCCATATCCCCCAAAACCCCCCCATACCCCCCATTCCCACCCCGTAACACCCCATGTCCCCCCATTCCCACCCCATATGCCCCCATACCACCCCATATCCCCCCTTATCCCCCCATTCCTACCCCATATCCCCCCATAGCACCCCATATCCCCCCCTATTCCCCCCCACCCCACCCCATCCCCCCCCGCCCTACCTGACGAGCATGGCGCGCACTTTGTCGGCCTCGGGGAAGAGGTCCCACACTTTGCCGTTCATCTTCTCGTTGACGATGAAGCGGTGGCAGCTCCGCCAGTCGCCCGTCTTCATCGCCTTCGACGCCGCCACCACGTGCTCACGCATCGACTCGGGGGGGCCTGGGGGGCAGGGATGGGGCGGCCCCATAGGGTGAGCCCATAGGGTCAGGTATGGGGTGGCCCCATAGGGTGAGGGGGTTTGGAGCGGCCCCCATAGGGTGAGGGGGTTGCAGTGCTCACGCATCGACTCGGGGGGGCCTGGGGGGCAGGGATGGGGCGGCCCCATAGCGTCAGGTGTGGGGTGGCCCCATAGGGTGAGCCCATAGGTGAGAGGTTTGGGGCGGCCCCATAGGATCAGAGCTACAGGGATGGAAGGGGGCTGGGGGGGGTTGCAGTGCTCACGCATCGACTCGGGGGGGCCTGGGGGGCAGGGATGGGGCGGCCCCATAGGGTGAGGGGTTTGGGGTGGCCCCATAGGGTGAGATATGGGGCGGCCCCATAGGATGAGTCCATAGGGTGAGATATGGGGTGGCCCCACAGAGTGAGCCCATAGGTGAGAGGCTTGGGGTGGCCCCATAGGGTGAGATATGGGGTGGCCCCATAGGGTCAGGTGTGGGGTGGTCCCATAGGGTGAGGGGGTTTGGGGCAGCCCCATAGGGTCAGAGCTACAGGGATGGAAGGGGGCTGGGGGGGTTGCAGTGCTCACGCATCGACTTGGGGGGGCCTGGGGGGCAGGGATGGGGCGGCCCCATAGGGTGAGATATGGGGTGAGCCCATAGGGTGAGGGGTTTGGGGTGGCCCCATAGGGTCAGATATGGGGCAGCCCCATAGAGTGAGAAGTGGATTCCTATAGAACTCTATGGTATCTCTCGGAGACCTCCAGGAACTCTATGGCATCTCCACGGTCTCTCCATGGGAAACTCTATGGTTCCTCCATGGAACTCTATGGTACCTCTATGACCCATCCATGGGGCAGCTATGGGGCTGATGTCTGCCCCACAGGTCATCTTCTATGGGTCTCTATGGATCTCTACGGGTTGCTATGGGGTCTCTATGGGGTCTCTATGGGTTCCCTATGGTATATCTGTGATACCTCCACTGAACTCTATGGTACCTCCGCAGAACTCTATGGTACCTCCACGGTCTCTCTATGGGAAACTCTATGATACCTCAATGGAACTCTATGGTACTTCTATGGGGCAGCTACGGGGTATCTATGGGGTATCTATGGGGCAGCCATGGGGCAGGCCGTACCCAGCAGGGGCTGCCTCTCCCCGACCCGCAGCTGGTGATGGAACTGCTTGCTGTAGGGCAGCTATGGGGCTGACGTCTGCCCCACAGATCATCTTCTATGGATCTTAGTAGATATCTATGGGGTCTCTGTGCTATATCTGTCATACCTCCACAGAACTCTATGGTACCTCCGCAGAACTCTATGGTACCTCCACGGTCTCTCTATGGAAAACTCTATGATACCTCCATAGAACTCTATGATATCCCTATGCCCCATCTATGGGGCAGCTACAGGGTATCTATGGGGCAGCTATGGGGCAGCCACGGGGCAGGCCGTACCCAGCAGGGGCTGCCTCTCCCCGACGCGCAGCTGGTGGTGGAACTGCTTGCTGATCATCCGGCGCCGGGCGTCGAATTCGTGGGCCGCCATGTAGGGGATCTCCAGCAACATGGCCGCCACCAGGTAGACGCACTCCCAGCAGCTCCAGGTTGATGTGCATGTGGAACGGCACCTGGCGCCGCTTCTCCACCTGCGGGGGGGCAAAGGGCACGGGGTCAGAGGTCACGGGGGTCAGGGGTCAGAGGTCGGGGGTCATGGGGTTATAGGGGGAGTCATTGGGGGGGTCATAGGGGGGTCGCAGCAGCTCCAGGTTGATGCGCATCGGAGGGGTCGGAGGTCACGGGTCACGTGGGGGTCAGAGGTCACGTGGGTCATGGGAGGTCACATGGGGTCACAGCAGCTCCAGGCTGATGTGCATCTAACTGAAGGGTCAGAGGTCATGGGGTAAGAGGTCAGGGGTCACGTGGGGTCAGGGGGGGTCACGTGGGGTCACAGCAGCTCCAGCTTGATGTGCATATAACTGAGGGGTCAGAGGTCATGGGGTCACGAGGGGTCAGAGGTCACGTGGGGTCAAGAGGGTCACAGGGACACAGCAGATCCAGATTGATGTTCATCTCCCCCCTTGTCTGCTCCCACCTCCCTGCCCCACATTTCCCCCTATCCCCCTACCTGCCCCACATTTCCCCCTGCCACCCCCCATCCCCCCCAGCCCATCTCCCCCCTGTACCCCCCAAATCTCCTCCCCTACATCCCCCCATCTCCACCCTCATTTGCCCCCATCTCCCCCCACATCTCCCCTCCTACATCCCCTCATCCCCCCCATATCTCCCCCAACCCCAAAACCCCTGATCCCCCCCAAACCCCCCGTGCCCCCCCCAGCCCCCCACCTTCTCCTGCTCGGCGTTCCTCTCCTGCAGGCTCCTGAGCAGCAGCCCCTGGCCCAGCAGCTCCTTGGCTCTGCCACTGGACTGGATGTCCAGCAGGGCGTTGTGGGCATCCTTGATCATCCCGGCCCGGAAGGCGCAGATCCCCAGCTGCACCATCGTGCGGTTGTACAGGATCTGGGGGGCGGTGGGGGGGAAATGTGAAGGGTGGAGCCAGGCAATGGGGTGGGGGGGTCCTAGGGGGGTGCTGGGGGGAGATATGGGGCTTTACAGAGGTCCTGGGAGAAGATATGGGGGTCCCAGGGGGAGATATGGGGGATCTATGGGGGTCTCAGGGGGAGATATGGGGGCTATGGGGCTTTATAGGGGTGCTGGGGGGATCTATGGGGGCTATGGGGCTCTATGGGGGTGCTGGGGGGAGATATGGGGCTTTACAGGGGTCCTGGGGGGGAGATATGGGGGTCCCAGGAGGAGATATGGGGGATCTATGGGGGTCTCAGGGGGAGATATGGGGGCTATGGGGCTTTATGGGGTGCTGGGGGGAGATATGGGGGTCCTGGGGGGGATCTATGGGGGTGCTGGGGGGAGATATGGGGCTTTACAGGGGTCCTGGGGGGGAGATATGGGGCTCTAAAGGTGTGCTGGGGGGCTCTATGGGGGTCCTGGGGGGATCTATGGGGGTCCTGGGGGGTACTGGAGGAAGATGTGGGGCTCTACGGGGGTGCTGGGGGGAGATATGGGGCTTTACAGAGGTCCTGGGGGAAGATATGGGGGTCCTGGGGGGTACTGGGTGGAGATATGGGAGGCTATGGGGGTCTTTGGGGGAGACACGGGCTCAGTAGACCCCACAGAGCCCCATAGAGCCCCACAGGGACCCCATAGTGACACACAGAGCCCCATAGGGACCCCATAGAGCCCCTTAGTGATCCACAGAGCTCCTTAGGACCCCCATAGAGCCCCAGAGGGACCCCATACGACCCCATAGGGCCCCCATAGAGCCCCAGAGGGACACATAGGGACCAGACAGACCCCACAGAGCCCCAGAGGGACCCATGAAGACCCCTTGTGACCCCATAGAGCCCCCCAGGGACCCCAAAGAGCCCCTTAGGTCCCTCGTATCACCCCATAGAGCCCCATAGGGACCCCATAGTGACACATAGGGACCAGACAGACCCCATATGACCCCACAGGGCCCACCTGCACGGGGGGGTCGGCGTGGTGGATGTTGTCCTGCAGGTGGGACGTGAGCATGAGGTCCCTGGGACCCCATAGACCCCCACAGACCCCCTTAGTGATCCATAGAGCCCCATAGGGACCCCATAGAGACCTCGTATCACCCCATAGAGCCCCACAGGGACCCCATAGAGCCCCATAATGACACATAGGGACCAAATAGACCCCATAGGGACCCCATAGAGCCTCATAGGGACCCATGAAGACCTCTTGTGACCCCATAGAGCCCCATAGGGACCCCATAGAGCCTCATAGGGACCTCCTATCACCCCATAGAGCCCCATAGGGACCCCACAGTGACACATAGGGACCAGATAGACCCCATAAGGACCCCCTTAGTGATCCATAGAGCTCCTCAGGACCCCCATAGAGCCCCATAGGGACCCCATAGTGACACATAGAGCCCCATAGGGACCCCACAGGGCCCACCTGCACGGGGGGGTCGGCGTGGTGGATGTTGTCCTGCAGGTGGGACATGAGCATGAGGTCCCTGGGACCCCATAGGGACCCCATAATGACACATAGGGACCGAACAGACCCCACAGAGCCCCATAGGGACCCCATAGAGCCCCATAGGGACCTCGTATCACCTCATAAGGACCCCACAGGGCCCACCTGCACGGGGGGGTCGGCGTGGTGGATGTTGTCCTGCAGGTGGGACGTGAGCATGAGGTCCCTGGGACCCCATAGGGACACCATGAAGACCCCTTGTGACCCCATAGAGCCCCATAGGGACCTCGTGTCACCCCATATGACCCCACAGGGCCCACCTGCACGGGGGGGTCGGCGTGGTGGATGTTGTCCTGCAGGTGGGACGTGAGCATGAGGTCCCTGGGACCCCATAGACCCCCACAGGGACCCCATAAGGACACCACAGAGCCCCATAGGGACCCCATAGAGCCCCATAGGGACCCATGAAGACCCCTTGTGACCCCATAGAGCCCCATAGGGACCTCGTATCACCCCACAGAGCCCATAGGGACCCCATAGTGACACATAGAGCCCCATAGGGACCCCTTAGGTCCCTCGTATCACCCCATAGAGCCCCATAGGGACCTCGTATCACCCCATAGAGCCCCATAGGGACCCATGAAGACCCCTTGTGACCCCACAGAGCCCCTTAGGGACCAGACAGACCCCATAGGGACCCCACAGAGCCCACCTGCACGGGGGGGGCGGCGTGGTGGATGTTGTCCTGCAGGTGGGACGTGAGCATGAGGTCCCTGGGACCCCATAGGGACCCCATGAAGACCCCTTGTGACCCCATAGAGCCCCATAGGGAC
>CM059486.1:161274-213774 GCA_030408155.1 Lophura swinhoii
AATGACCCCAATGACCTCCAGTGACCCCCAAATTGCCCAAAATTGCCAGATTTCACCCCAATCTCATCTCCAATCCCTGCTCCTTCCTCAGGGCTGCAAAGTCCAATTTGTAATAGGAGTGTGTGCCCCCCACAGACCCCCAAATCCCCCCGTAGACCCCCATAAAATGCCGCCCAATGACCTCTAATGACCCCAATGACCCCCAATGACCTCCAGCGATCCCCAAATTGCCCAAAATCGCCGGATTTCACCCCAATCTCACCTCCAATCCCTGCTCCTTCCTCAGGGCTGCGTAGTCAAACTTGTAATAGGTGTGCAGGACCCGCCGCAGGTAAACCCTGCACAGCTCCTCGGGGGACCCCCGAGCCTGGAGGTAACGCTGCAGCCTCCCCACGATGGCACACACGCGGCCTTCAGCCTTCAGGTGCTCCACGTACTCTGCCAGGAGACAAAAAGCCGTTTGTTTTGACTCAAAATCTCATTTTTTTGACCCAAAATTGGGGCAGAATGGGTGGAGGCGGCGCAGCTCCATAGGGGACCTCCGAGCCTCCAGGGGGCGCTGCAGCCGGGATGCAGCTGGAAATGGGGTGGAAAGGGGGGGTGATGGGGGAGAAATGAGGCAAAATTGGGGCAAAATTGGGGCAAAGGGACAGAAATGGGGCAAAACTGGTGGAAGCTGGTGAAAAAACGGGCAGAAATTGGGTGAAAATTGGGGCAAAATTGGGGCAAAATGGGTGGAGGTGGCGCAGCTCCATAGGGGACCTCCGAGCCTCCAGGGGGCGCTGCAGCCGCGGCCCTCATTTCTCCTATTTTTCCCATTTCCCCCCCGAATTCCCCCATTTTTTCCCCCATTCCCCCCCCCAATTTCTCCATTTCCCCCGTTCTATCCCAAATTCCCCCTTTTTCCCCCCAAATTCCCCAGAATTTCCCCCATTTTCCCCCCAATTCCCCCAATTTCCCCCCAAATTCCCAATTTCCCCCTTCTATCCCAAATTCCCCCTTTTCCCCCAAAATTCCCCCTTTTTTCCCCCCAATCCCTCCCCAATTTCCCCATTTCCCCCATTCTGAACCCAAATTCCCCCTTTTTCCCCCCCATCCTGTCCCAAATTCCCCCTTTTTTCCCCAATTTCCCCCAAATTCCCCCAAATTTTCCCCAATTTCCCCCATTTTTTCTCTCAATTCTCCCAAATTCCCCTGAATTTCCCCCCAAATTCCCTCATTCTTTCAATTTCCCCCCAAATTCCCCCAATTTCCCCTGAATTTCCCCCATTTTCCCCCCAATTCCCCCCCCCAAATTCCCAATTTCCCCCTTCTATCCCAAATTCCCCCTTTTGCTCCAAAATTCCCCAGAATTTTCCCCCAAATTCCCCCATTTTTTCCCCCTAATCCCCCCCAATTTCCCCATTTCCCCCATTCTGTCCCACATTCTCCCTTTTTTCCCCTATTCTGTCCCAAATTCCCCCTTTTCTCCCCCATTCTGTCCCAAATTCCCCCTTTTCTCCCCCATTCTGTCCCAAATTCCCCCTTTTCTCCCCCATTCTGTCCCAAATTTCCCCTTTTTCCTCCCATCCTGTCCCAAATTCCCCTTTTTTTCCCCCATTCTGTCCCAAATTCCCCCGAATTTTCCCCAATTTCCCCCATTTTTCCTCTCAATTCCCCCCAAATTCCCCATTCTTTCACCAATTTCCCCCAAATTCCCCCATTTTCCCCCAAATTCCCCCATTCCCCCCCCCCCGCCCCCGATTTGCCCAAACCCGCCGTTTTTCGCCCCATTTCTCACCCTGGGAATGGGGGTCGGTGTTCTGCATGATTTTGGTGAACTCCTCGTCCATGCGCTCCACCAAGGTGAGGATGCAGCCCCGCACGCGGTACGGCTGCGAAGGGACCCAAAAACACCCAAATTCACCCCAAAATGCCACCGCACACGGACCCACCCCCCCCCACTGCGACTGAATGGCCCCAAAATGCCCAAAAATGGCCCCAAAATGATCCAAAAATGACCCAAAGTGACCCAAAGGGATCTAAAATGATCCAACAATGACCCAACAATGAGCAAAAATGAGCAAAAATGACCAAAAAATGACCAAAAAATGACCTAAAATGGTCCTAAAATATCCCCAGAAGGACAAAAAATGGCCCCAAAATGATCCAAAAATGACCCAAAATGGTCCTAAAATACCCCCAAAATGCCCAAAAATGCCCCCAAAATGATCCAAAAATGACCCCAAATCACCCCAAAATGGCCCCAAAATGGTCCTAAAATACCCCCAAAATGACCAAAAATGGCCCCAAAATGATCCAAAAATACCCCCAAAATGACCAAAAATGGCCCCAAATCGCCCCCAAATGGCCCCAAAATGACCAAAAATGGGCCTAAAATGATCCAAAAATGACCTCAAATGCCCCCAAAACGGCCCCCAAACGACCCCCAAAAGGACCCAAAAACACCCAAATTCACCCCAAAATGCCACCGCACACGGACCCACCCCCCCCACTGTGACTGAATGGCCCCAAAATGCCCAAAAATGGCCCCAAAATGCCCAAAAATGGCCCCAAAATGACCTAAAAATGGACCTAAAATGACCCAAAATGACCCGAAGTGACCCAAAGCGGACCTAAAATGACCCAAAAGTGACCAAAAATGACCCCATAACCCCACAGCACCCCATAACCACCCCACCGCACCCCACAGAGACCCCATAGGGACCCATGGAGACCCCATAACCCCATAAAACCCCACAGCACCCCATAACCATCCCGTAACGCCCCATAGCACCCCATAACCCCCCATAGGGACCCATGGAGACCCCATAACCCCATAAAACCCCACAGCACCCCATAACCATCCCATAACCCCCCACAGGGACCCATGGAGACCCCATAACTCCATAAAAACCCCATAGCAGCTCCATCTGCTCGGGGTTGCTGAGGTTCTCGCTCTCCTCCAGCACCCCATAACCACCCCACAGAGACCCATGGAGACCCCATAACCCCATAACCACCCCATAACCACCCCATAACCCCACAAAACCCCATAACCCCACCTGCTCGGGGTTGCTGAGGTTCTCGCTCTCCTCCAGCACCCCATAACCACCCCATAACCACCCCATAACCCCATAACCCCACAAAACCCCATAACCCACCTGCTCGGGGTTGCTGAGGTTCTCGCTCTCCTCCAGCACCCCATAACCACCCCATAACCACCCCATAACCACCCCATAACCACCCCATAACCACCCCATAACCACCCCATAACCACCCCATAACCACCCCATAACCCACCTGCTCGGGGTTGCTGAGGTTCTCGCTCTCCTCCAGCACCCCATAACCACCCCATAACCCCATAACCACCCCATAACCCCATAAATCCCCCACCTGCTCGGGGTTGCTGAGGTTCTCGCTCTCCTCCAGCACCCCATAACCACCCCATAACCACCCCATAACCACCCCATAACCACCCCATAACCACCCCATAACCCACCTGCTCGGGGTTGCTGAGGTTCTCGCTCTCCTCCAGCACCCCATAACCACCCCATAACCACCCCATAACCACCCCATAACCACTCCATAACCCCATAACCCACCTGCTCGGGGTTGCTGAGGTTCTCGCTCTCCTCCAGCACCCCATAACCACCCCATAACCACCCCATAACCACCCCATAACCACCCCATAACCACCCCATAACCCACCTGCTCGGGGTTGCTGAGGTTCTCGCTCTCCTCCAGCACGTTCTCCCCGATGAAGATGTGGGGGTTGGCGAACAGCACGTCCAGCAGCTCCTCGATGCAGCACAGGCACTTCTGCCACAGCTCCGGCTGTGGGACCCCATAGAAACCCCATAAAAACCCCGTAAGGACCCCCCCGTACAGAGCATCCCATTGAAATGCACTGCGCCCCATAGGAACCCATAGCGACCCATAGGAACCCATACAGACCCCATACAGACCCATAGGGTACTTCTGCCACAGCTCCGGCTAAGAGACCCCAAAAAACCCCATAAAAACCCCACAAAAACCCCGTAAGGACCCCCCCCATATTGAGCGGCCCATTGAAATGCACTGTGCCCCACAGGAACCCATAGGGACCCATAGAAACCCACCTTCATGTAGGTGGCCACAAAATCCCCCCATATCCACCCCAAATCCCCCCTTATCCCCCATAATCCCACCCCAAATCCCCCCATAACCCGAAATCCCCCAAATCCCCCCATACCCCCCCTAAATCCACCCCATAACCCCCCGTCCCACCTTCATGTAGGTGACCAGGGTGGGGTTGTAGCCATAGAAATCCCGCCCTATCTCCCCATATCCCCCCCAAATCCCCCCATAACCACCCCAAATCCCCCCCAAGTCCACCCCATACCCCCAAATCCCCCCACAGCCCCCCAAATCCCCCCCCCACCTTCATGTATGTGGCCAGGTTGGGGTTGTAGTCGTACAAATCCCCCCATATCCCCCCCAAATCCACCCCATATCCCCCCAAACCTCCCCATATCCACCCCAAATCCCCCATACCCCCCATATCCCACCCCATACCCCCAAACCCCCCCAAACCCCCCCAAATCCCCCCCCACCTTCATGTAGGTGGCCAGGTTGGGGTTGTAGTCGTAGAGGGAGGCGATGATGTTGAATTTGATCTTCACCTCCAGCGGGACGCCCAGGTTGTGCTCCTTCGCCACCCCCACCAGCAGCTGCAGCAGCTCGATCTGCGCCGCCCTGCCCCACACGTGGGGGTCAGACCCACAGAGCCGCCCCACAGATCGGCCCCACAGATCCAGAGCATCGCCCCACAGCATCACCCCAAAGCATCACCCCAAACACGGCATCACCCCCACCAGCAGCTGCAGCAGCTCCATCTGCGCCGCCCTGCCCCACAGAGCCGCCCCATAGATGGGGGTCAGACCCACAGAGCCGCCCCATAGATCCCCCCCATAGATCCAGAGCATCGCCCCACAGCATCACCCCAAACACGGCCACCCCCACCAGCAGCTGCAGCAGCTCCATCTGCGCCGCCCTGCCCCACACGTGGGGGTCAGACCCACACATCTGCCCCATAGATCCCCCCCATAGATCCAGAGCATCACCCCAAAGCATCACCCCATAGCATCACCCCAAACATGGCATCACCCCCACCAGCAGCTGCAGCAGCTCCATCTGCGCCGCCCTGCCCCACACGTGGGGGTCAGACCCACACATCCGCCCCATAGATGGGGGTCAGACCCACACATCCGCCCCACACGTGTGGGTCAGCCCCACACAACCCCGGCCCCACATCCCCGCCCCACACATGGGGGTCAGCCCCACATCCCCGCCCCACACAACCCCCGCCCCACACAACCCCCGCCCCACACAACCCCCGCCCCACATGTGTGGCTTGGCCCCACACAACCCCAGCCCCACATCCCAGCCCCACGCATGTGGGTCAGCCCCACATCCCAGCCCCACATATTCCCATCCCCACACATGCGGGTCAGCCCCACACACTCCCAGCCCCACACATGGGGGTGAGCCCACATCTCAGCCCCACACAATCCCCACCCCACACATGTGGCTCAGCCCCACACCCTCCCCGCCCCACACATGGGGGTCAGCCCAACATCCCCGCCCCACACACTCCCCACCCCACACTATCTCCGCCCCACATGTGTGGCTCAGCCCCACATCCCAGCCCCACACACTCCCAGCCCCACACACTCCCAGCCCCACACACTCCCAGCCCCACACACTCCCAGCCCCACACGCTCCCAGCCCCACACACTCCCAGCCCCACACACTCCCAGCCCCACATCCCAGCCCCACATCCCAGCCCCACATCCCAGCCCCACACCCGTGGCCCAGCCCCACCCCCGCCCCACACGCGGCGCCCCCCGCACCGGTCGGTGCCCTTCTTGCCCCTGGCCTGCAGGATCTCGTTGAGCTTCTTCACCACGACGGCGTGGCTGATCTCCGTGCCCTTGGCGAACATCTTCGGCTTCTCCTGCGGGGCGGATCCGTGGGGCTGCCCCATAGCTGCCCCATAGCCGCCCCACAGCCGCCCCACACAGACCCCATAGAAGTCCCATACAGACCCCATAGAAATCCCAGAGCTGCCCCACAGAGACCCCACAGCCACCCCACGCAGACCGCACAGCTGCCCCACGCAGACCCCACAGACACCCCAGAGCTGCCCCACAGAGACCCCATAGCGACCCCGTATCCGCCCCATAGCTGCCCCATAGAGACCCCATAACTGCCCCACAGCTGCCCCACAGACGCCCCACAGTCGCCCCACACAGACCCCACAGCCGCCCCATAGCTGCCCCACACAGACCCCATAGAAGTCCCATAGAGACGTCACAGAAATCCCACAGCTGCCCCACAGACCCCATAGCCGCCCCACACAGACCCCACAGTGACCCTGTATCCACGCCATAGCTGCCCCATAGAGACCCCATAACTGCCCCACAGCGGCCCAGAGACGCCCCACAGCCGCCCCACACAGACCCCACAGAGACCCCACAGAAGTCCCATAGAGACACCGCAGAAATCCCATAGCTGCCCCACAGAGACCCCATAGAGACCCCACAGCTGCCCCATAGAGACCCCAGAGAGACCCCACAGACACTCCATAGCTCCCCATAACCCCACCCCACAGCCCCATAACCACCCCATAACCCCATAGTCACCCCATAACCCCAAAGCCACCCCATAACCACTCCATAACCCCACCCCATAGGCACCCCATAACCGCCCCCTATCCCCATAACCCCACTCCACAGCCTCGCAGCCACCCCATAGCCACCCCATAGCCACCCCCTATCCCCATAACCACCCCATAACCCCACAGCCACCCCCCCCAGCCCCATAGCCACCCCACAGCCCCAAAGCCACCCCACAGCCCCCCCTCCAGCCCCATGACCACCCCATAACCCCACAGCCACCCCATAACCACCCCCTATCTCCATAACCACCCCATAACCTCACCCCATAACCCTACAGCCACCCCATAAGCACCCCATAACCCCACCCCCCAGCCCCACAGCCACCCCATAACCACCCCCCAGGCCCCCCTCCAGCCCCATAGCCACCCCACAGCCCCACAGCCACCCCATAACCACCCCACAGCCCCACAGCCACCCCATAGCCCCCCCTCCAGCCCCATAGCCACCCCATAGCCCCAAAGCCACCCCATAACCACCCCACAGCCCCATAGCCACCCCATAGCCCCCCCTCCAGCCCCATAGCCACCCCACAGCCCCACAGCCACCCCATAACCACCCCACAGCCCCACAGCCACCCCATAGCCCCCCCTCCAGCCCCACAGCCACCCCACAGCCCCACAGCCACCCCACAGCCCCCCCTCCAGCCCCATAGCCACCCCACAGCCCCACAGCCACCCCATAGCCTCCCCTCAGCCCCCCCCAGCCCCACAGCCACCCCATAGCCCCCCAGCCCCCCCCGGCCCCTACCTTCATCATGGGGGCCCCCCCCCGCACGCGCTCCCACTCTCCTTCCTCCTCCTCCTCCTCCTCGCACCTCTGGCTCCGCCTGTGGGATTTTTTCCTCCTCTCCTCCCGCCGCCGCTCCCCGCCCCGCTTCTCCTCCTCCCTGCAGGGCGGAATTGGGGTGAAAAAGGGCGGGTTTGGGCAAAAAGGGGCAGAGCGGGGGGAGGGGGGGGGATTTGGGGGGGATGGGGGGGGGAAATGGGGAAAAAAAGGGGAATTTCGGGGGGAAAAGGGGATATGGGGTGGGGATGGGGGATATGGGGGATTATGGAGCATTATGGGGAGATTTGGGGTGAAAAAGGGCGATTTTGGGCAAAAAGGGGCAGAATGGGGGGCATGGGGGGGGAAGTGGGGAAAAAAGGGGAATTTTGGGGGGAAAAGGGGATATGGGGTGGGTATGGGGGGGATATGGGGGATATGGGGGATAACGGGGCATTATGGGGAGATCTGGGGTGAAAAAGGGCGATTTTGGGGAAAAAGGGGCAGAATAGGGGATGGGGGGGGATTTGGGGGAAAAAAGGGGAAAAAAGGGCAATTTTGGGAGGGAAAAGGGGATGTGGGGTGGGTATGGGGGATATGGGGGATTATGGGGGATATGGGGGGAGATTTGGGGTGAAAAAGGGCGATTTGGGGGCATCTATGGGGCAGATGTGGGGCAGTTATGGGGCAGATGTGGGTTGTGCATGCGGTATCTGTGGGGCAGCTGTGGGGTTTCTGTGGGGCAGTTATGGGGTTTCTATGGGGCAGCTGTGGCGCAGTTATGGGGTTTCTATGGGGCAGTTATGGGGCACCTGTGGGGTTTCTATGGGGCAGCTGTCAGGTTCCTGTAGGGCAGTTATGGGGCAGCTGTGGATTATCCATGTGGTATCTATGGGGCAGTTATAGGGCACTTATGGGGCAGCTGTCAGGTTCCTATTGGGCAGTTATGGGGTATCTATGAGGCAGCTGTGGGGTTTCTATAGGGCAGTTATGGGGCGGCTGTGGGGCAGTTATGGGGCATCTATGGGGCAGCTGTGGGGTTCCTATGAGGCAGCTGTGGGGCTGTTATGGGGTTTCTACGGGGCAGTTATGGGGCGGCTGTGGGGTTGCTATGGGGCAGTTATGGGGCAGTTATGGGGCAGTTATGGGGCGGCACTGCGCACTTCTTGAGGAACTTGGAGGCCAGCGAGGTGAACTTCCCCTCCTCCTCGTCCGACTCCGAATCTGTGCCCGACCCCGAGCTGCCCCACTCCTCCGAGTCCGACGCCTCCGAGTCCTCCGAGTCCTGCCACAAAACCCCACAGAAACCCCAAAATCCCACATGGACCCACAGAATCCCACAGGGACCCATAGGGACTCATAGGATCCCATAGAGACCCATAAAATCCCATAGAGACCCCATAGGATCCCATAGACCCCAAAGCTCCCCCCACTCCTCCGATCCGACGCCTCCGAGTCCTGCCACCAAAACCCCACAAAAACCCCATAGGGACCCCATAGGGACCCCAAAGCTCCCCCCACTCCTCCGAGTCCAACGCCTCCGAGTCCTGGCACAAAAACCCCACAAAAACCCCATAGGATACCACATGGACCCACAGAATCCCATAGGGACCCCACAGGGACCCCAAAGCTCCCCCCACTCCTCCGATCCGACGCCTCCGAGTCCTCCGAGTCCTGCCACCAAAACCCCACAAAAACCCCATAGGATCCCACATGGACCCACAGAATCCCATAGGGAGCCATAGGATCCCAGAGACCCCAAAGCTCCCCCCACTCCTCCGAGTCCGACGCCTCCGAGTCCTGGCACAAAAACCCCACAAAAACCCCAAAATCCCACATGGACCCCTAGGAACCCATAGAATCCCATAGGGACCCCATGGGGACCCATAGAGACCCCAAAGCTCCCCCCACTCCTCCGATCCAACGCCTCCGAGTCCTCCGAATCCTGGCACAAAAACCCCATAAAAACCCCAAAATCCCACATGAACCCATAGGGACCCATAGAGACCCATAGAATCCCATAGGGACCCCATAGGGACCCCATAGGGACCCCTGGAGACCCCAGAGAGACCCCAACCCCCTCCTGCCCCTCAAGTTGCCCCCCTGGCCCCCAACTGCCCCCCAACTGCCCCACACACCCCCAAACTGCCCCCCAAGTGACCCCCAACCCCCTCCTGCCCCACAAGTGCCCCACAAACCCCCTGCCTCCCAATTACCCTTTAACTGCCCCCCCCAACTGCCCCCACACCCCACCCACCTGCCCCCCAACCCCCCCGCCCCCCAATTACCCCCCAGCTGCCCCCCACACCCCCCAAGTGCCCCCCCCCCCCCACCTCGGATCTCTTGGCCCTGCCCCCGTCCTTCTTCTTGAGGAAGGCGGCGGCGCTGAGCCCATCGTCGTCCTCGTCCTCGGAGCTGGACGAGCCTGCGGGACCCCATAAACGCCCCATGGAGACCCCATAAACGCCCCACAGGGACCCCATAGGGAGAGACCCCATAAACGCCCCACAGGGACCCCATAAACGCCCCGTAGGTACAGACCCCATAAAGACCCCATAAGGACCCCACGGGGAGAGACCCCATAAAGATCCCATAGGGACCCCAAAGAGACCCCATAAAGACCCCGTAAACACCCCACAGGGACCCCATAGGTACAGACTCCATAAAGACCCCATAGAAACCCCATAAAGAAAGACCCCATAAACACCCCATACGGACCCCACAGGGACCCCACAGGGAAAGACCCCATAAACGCCCCATAGGGACCCCATAGGGAAAGACCCCATAAAGACCCCACAGGGACCCCATAAAGACCCCACAGGGACCCCACAGGGAAAGACCCCATAAACACCCCACAGGGAAAGACCCCATAGGGAAATACCCCATAAACATCCCATAGGGAGAGACCCCATAGAGACTCCATAGGGACCCCATAAAAAAACACCCCATAGAGACCCCAAAAAGAGACCATAGAAAACCCCACAAAGAAACCCCACAAAGAAACCCCACAAAGAAACCCCACAAAGAAACCCCATAGCGTGAGCCACAGAAACCCCACAGAGCCCCCACAAAGACCCCACAAAGACCTCAGAAAGACCCCAGAAAGACCCCAGAAAGACCATAGGGACCCCATAGAGAGGGACCCCAAAATGTGAGCCACAGAAACCCCACAGAGCCCCCATAAAGACCCCATGGAGATCGCATAGGGACCCCATAAAATTCCCACAGAGATCCCATAAAGACCCCATAGAAACACACCCTATAAAGACCCCATAAGAAACTCATAGAAACAAACCCCATAAACGCCCCATAGCGACCCATAGAGACCCCATGAAATCCCCATAGAGAGACCACAGACACCCAGAGCACCCATCTATGGGGCCGCCCCACAGACACCACAGATCCATAGGGCCGCCCCACAGATCCACAGGGCCACCCTACACACCCACAGGGCCGCCCCACAGACCCCACAGACCCATGGGGCCGCCCCACAGACCCCACAGATGTATGGGGCCGCCCCACAGACCCACAGGGCCGCCCCACAGACCCCACAGACCCATGGGGCCGCCCCACGCTCACCCTCGGAGTCTCGGCTCTTCTTCTCCTCATCCTCGTCCGCCGACTGCTCGGGGTTCTGTGGGGCAGCAGCCACGCTATGGGGCGGCCCCACAACTGCCCCACGGCTGCCCCACAGAGACCCCACAGGAACCCCGTAGCTGCCCCACACCGACCCTACAGTGCCCCATGACGCCCCATAATTGCTCCGTACCGACCCCATAGTGCCGCAGTGCCCCACAGCTGCCCCACAGAGACCCCATAGCTGCCCCATAGAGACCCCGTAACTGCCCCATAGCTGCCCCACAGAGACCCCATAGCTGCCCCACAGAGACCCCATAGCTGCCCCACAGAGACCCCATAGCTGCCCCACAGAGACCCCACAGAGACCCCACAGCTGCCCCGCAGCCACCCTATAGCGCCCCACCCCACTCCCTGCCCCACACCGACCCCACAGTGCCCCATAGCTGCCCCACAGCCCCCCATGTCCCCCCCCACACCCCATGTCCCCCCCCACAGCCCCCCATCTCCCCCCCACCCACCTGTAGGCGCTGATCAGCCCCTCGTAGCCCCCCCATAACCCCCATTTCCCCCCCATTTCCCTTCCCCACCCCCACAGCCCCCCATCTCCTCCCTATAGCCCCCCATTTCCCCTCCCCACCCCCCATAGCCCCCCCATATCTCCCATTTCCCCTCCCCATATCCCCCATATCCCTCCCATAACCCCCCTTTTCCGCTCCCCACACCCCATAGCCCCCCATTTCCCCCCTATTCCCCCCCCCACCTGTCTGTAGGCGCTGATCAGCCCCTCGTAGCCCCCCCATATCCCCCCTATTTCCCCTCCCCACACCCCATAGCCCCCCATTTCCCCCCCATATTTTCCCATTCCCCCCCCCACAGCCCCCCATTTCCCCTCCCCACCCCCCGTAGCCCCCCACAGCCCCCCATTTCCCCCCCACCTGTCTGTAGGCGCTGATGAGCCCCTCGTAGTCCCTGTTGTGCTTCCTGATCTTCTGCCGCAGGGTGCTGAGCGCCTTGGCGTTGTTTTTGTTCATCCGCTTCTTGCCCTCCTTGTCCTCCCACAGCTGGGGGGGGAAAGGGTCAGCAACCCCATAAAACCCCATAAAACCCCATAAAACCCCATAAAACCCCATAAAACCCCATAAAACCCCATAAAACCCCATAAAACCCCATAAAACCCCATAAAACCCCATAAAACCCCATAAAACCCCCACAAAAACCTGCAAGGATCCAGCAAACCCCATAAAAACCCACAAGGACCCAGAAAACTTCATAAAAACCCATAAAACTTCATAAAAACCCATAAAAACCCATAAAAACCCATAAGGACCCATAAGGACCCATAAGGACCCATAAGGACCCATAAGGACCCATAAGGACCCATAAGGACCCATAAGGACCCACAGGGACCCACAGGGACCCACAGGGACCCACAGGGACCCACAGGGACCCCTCCTAAAAACCCCATAAGGACCCAGAAAACCTCATAGAAACCCATAAAAACCTCATAGCGACCCACAGAGACCCAAAAATCCCACAAAACCTCATAGAGACCCATTAGAACTATGTAAAACCCCACAAGGACCCATAGGGAGCCCATAAGACCCCCTTAAATCACATAGGGACACATAAAATCCCATGGAGACCCATAGAAACCCATAAAACCCCACAGGAACCCATAAAAACCCCATAAAGCCATACAAATCCATAAAACCCCATAGGGACCCATAAAACCCCATAGGGACCCATAGGAACCCCATAGGGACCCATAGGAACCCCATAGGGACCCATAGGAACCCCATAAAACCACATAGGGATCCACAAAACCCCATAAAGGCCCTAAAACCCCATAGGGACCCCATAAGGACCCATGGAATTCTCATATGAAGGTACCATAGAGTTGCCCACGGAAATACCATAGATTCTCCCCCGGAAGTACCATAGAGTTCTACTTCCCCCACGGAGATACCATAGAGTTGCCCACAAAAGTACCATAGAGTTTCCCCGTGGAGGTACCATAGACACACCATACAGTTCCACAGAAACACACCCACCCCTGCCCCACAGCTCCCATATTCTGCCCCACAGCGCTCCCCCCAAACTCCCCCCACCCCCCGCCCCACATCTCCCCCATCCTGCCCCACATCTCCCGCCCCACACCTCGTTCAGGTAGTCCTCCAGGTCAGCCAGCAGCCTGACGTAGAAGCGCGGCACCCCCTGCCCCACATCCTGCCCCACAGCCCCCCCATCCCCTGCCCCACATCCTGCCCCATAGCTCCCCCATTCTGCCCCACATCCCCTGCCCCACATCCTGCCCCACATCCCCCCCATCTCCTGCCCCACACCCCATTCCAACAGTCCTCCAGGTCAACCCACAGGCTCCCATACACCCACCCCACCCCCTGCCCCACATCCTGCCCCACCGCCCCCCCATCTCCTGCCCCACATCCCCCCCATCCTGCCCCACATCTCCTGCCCCACATCCCCCCCATCTCCTGCCCCACACCCCATTCCAACAGTCCTCCAGGTCAACCCACAGGCTCCCATACACTCACCCCACATCCTGCCCCACAGCCCCCCCATCTCCTGCCCCACAGCCCCCCCACCCTGCCCCACATCTCCCGCCCCCCACCTCGTTCAGGTAGTCCTCCAGGTCGGCCAGCAGCCTGACGTAGAAGCGCGGCACCCCCTCCTTGTCCAGCACCCCCCTGGCCTTGGCGTAGGCTCTGCCCAGCAGCTCGAACTCCTCCAGGCACCGCGTGACGTCGCGGATCTTCATGGCGTTGCGGATGGTTCGGATCAGGTTGGAGAGCTCCTCGAACCTGCGGGACCCACGGATGTGTGGGGCAGACCCATAGGATCCCACACAACCCCACAGGATCCCATAGAACCCCATAGGATCCCATACAGACCCATCAAGTTGGGATAAACCCCTTAAAAATGAACCATAACCCCATAAAAACAAACTACAGCCCCATAGAATCAGAAATGGGATCAGGTTGGAGAGCTCCTCGAACCTGCGGGGCCCACAGATGTGTGGGGCAGACCCATAGCATCCCATACAACCCCATAGGATCCCATACAATTCCATAGGATCCCATACAGACCCACAAAGTTGGGATAAACCCCATAGAAACGAACCATGACCCCATAGAAACAGAAATGGGATCAGGTTGGAGAGCTCCTCGAACCTTCGGGACCCACGGATGTGTGGGGCAGACCCATAGCATCCCAGAAAACCCCACAGGGTCCCATACAGACCCATAGGATCGCATACAGACCAACAAAATTGTGATAAACCCCATAAAAATGAACCATAACCCCATAAAAAATAGAAATGAGATCAAGCTGGAGAGCTCCTCCTACCTGTGGGACCCACAGATGTGTGGGGCAGACCCATAAGATCCCAGAAAACCCCACAGAATCCCATACAAACCCATAAAGCAATGATAAATGCATAGAAACAAAGCATAACCCCATAGAAACGAACCACAGCCCCATAGAATTAGAAATGGGATCAGGTTGGAGAGCTCCTCGAACCTGCGGGACCCACGGATGTGTGGGGCAGACCCATAGCATCCCAGAAAACCCCACAGGGTCCCATACAGACCCATAGGATCCCATACAGACCCATAAAATTGTGATAAACCCCATAAGAATGAACCATGACCCCAAACAAATAGAAATGGGATCAGGTTGGAGAGCTCCTCCTACTTGTGGGACCCACAGATGTGTGGGGCAGACCCACAGCATCCCACAGAACCCCGTAGGATCCCATACAGACCGATAGCATCCCATAGAACCCCACAGGATCCCACACAGTCCCTATACATCCCCATAGAAACCCCATGACATTGCCCCACACCACCCCACCAAAACCCCACAGCCACCCCACAGCGCCCCAGATCTCCCCATAACCGCCCCACAAAAGCCCCATACTCACCCCACAACCTCACCGCATCTCCCCACACCCACCCCACAAAATCCCGCAAACTCCACACCCACCCCACAAAAAACCCCACAACCACCCCACCTCCCACCCCATATCTTCCCACCGTGGCCCCATAACCACCCCACACCCACCCCACACCCCCCCCCACAAAAAACCCCACAAAAACCCCACACAAGACCCCACCTCTTGTCCTTGGCGCTGCGCACCACGCGCTTGGTGTCCTCCTCATCCTCACTGAGCAGCAGAGGCCTGGAAAGGGGCGGCCCCACAAATGCCCCATAAGTACCCCATAACCGCCCCATAGATATCTCCTAACCACCCCATAGATATCCCCTAACCTCCCCATAACTGCCCCATAAATATCCCCTAACCACCCCATAACCACCCCATAAGTACCCCATAACCACCCCACAGATATCCCCCAGCCTCCCCATAACCACCCCTTAAATACCCCACACCCACCCCATAAATATCTCCTAACCACCCCATAAATATCCCCTAACCACCCCATAAGCACCCCATAACCACTCACACATATCCCATAACTGCCCCTGGAACTGCCCCATAAATACCCCATAAAGGCCCCATAACCACCCCACAAATATCCCCAAACCACCCCATAACCACCCCTTACATCTGCCACAACTGCCCCATAAATACCCCATAGCCACCCCACAGCGGCCCTACGCCTGCCCCATAGATACCCCAGAACTGCCCCATAACCACCCCACAAATATTCTATAAGACCCCACAGGGTCCCACATGGCCCCACACGGCCCTATATGGCCCCATACGTGCTGTAGTGCCCTGCTGTGGGTCTGGAGCTCAGCTCATCCCCATAACCGCCCCATAACCCCCCTATGTGACCCCATAACCCCCCTATAAAATCCCATAAGACCCCCCAAGGCCCTGTATGCTCCCATAAGGCCCCACACGGCCCTATATGGCCCCATACGTGCTGTAGTGCCCTGCTGTGGGTCTGGAGCTCAGCTCACCCCCATAACCACCCCATAACCCCCCGATGTGACCCCATAACTCCCCTATAAGGCCCCACAAGGCCCTGTATGACCCCATAAGGCCCCACACGGCCCTATATGGCCCCATACTTGCTGTAGTGCCCTGCTGTGGGTTTGGAGCTCAGCTCATCCCCATAACCGCCCCATAACCCCCCTATAATAACCCCAAGGCCCTGTATGACCCCATAAGGTCCCATACGGCCCCATACGTGCTGTAGTGCCCTGCTGTGGGTTTGGAGCTCAGCTCATCCCCATAACCGCCCCATAACCCCCCTATGTGACCCCATAACTCCCCTATAAGACCCCATAAGACCCCCAAGGCCCTGTATGCCCCCATAAGGCCCCACACAGCCCTATATGGCCCCATACGTGCTGTAGTGCCCTGCTGTGGGTTTGGAGCTCAGCTCACCCCCATAACCCCCCTATAAGACCCCCCAAGGCCCTGTATGACCCCATAAGGCCCCACACGGCCCTATATGGCCCCATACTTGCTGTAGTGCCCTGCTGTGGGCTTGGAGCTCAGTTCACCCCCATAACCGCCCCATAACCCCCCTATAAGACCCCACAAGGCCCTGTATGCCCCCATAAGGCCCCACACGGCCCTATATGGCCCATATGTGCCATAGTGCCCTGCTGTGGGTCTGGAGCTCAGCTCACCCCCATAACCGCCCCATAACCCTAACCCCCTAACCCTAACCCTAACCGCCCCCTATGTGACCCCATAACCCCCCTATAAAACCCCATAAGACCCCCAAGGCCCTGTATGACCCCACACGGCCCCATACAGCCCCATAAGGCCCTATATAGCATGATATGGCCCCATACGGCCCTATATGACCCCACTTGCTGTAGTTCCCCGCCGCGGGTTTGGAGCTCAGCTCATCTCCCGACGCCGACGACTCGGATTCGCTGTCGGATCCGGTGGTGAAGAATCGCGACATGGCGACGACGGCGCTGCGGGGTCAGATGGGGAACGGTTATGGGGCGGCCCCAGAGAGACCAAACCCCATAGAGACCGGACCTATAGAGCCTGACCCCATAGAGCCCAAACCCATAGAAATCAGCCCTATAGAGCCCCGGCCCCATAGAGCCTGGACCCATAAAACCCAGTCCCACAGACCCACAGAATCTGACCCTATAAAGCCTGACCCCATAACCACCCCATAGATATCCAACCCTTAGAGACTGGCCCCATAACCGCCCCATAGCCACCCCATAGGGCCCCACAGATACCCCATAACTGCCCTATAGACCCCATAGGGCCCCGCATCGATCCCACTAAGCCCGACCCCATAGAGACCGGCCCCATAACCGCCCCATAGCTGCCCCACAGAACCCCGCCCCGCCCCACAGGGCCCCATAGAGCCCCACATCGACTCCACAGGGCCCCACATCGACCCCAACCCCACAAACGGCCCCCAAACCCCACAAACGGCCACACACACGGCCACACAAACCCCCCAAACGGCCCCCGGCCCCACAACCGGCCCCACAAACCCCACCAGCGGCCCCACGCGCTCGCAGCCCCGCACGCCGCCAAGCGAACGCCGTAAAAGAGAACGCGCCGGAAGTCCCGCCCCGCTTAAGCCGCCCTTTCCGCCGGAAGTGACGCAAACAAAACGCGACGGCGCCACCACCAACAAAAGACCCGCCCACTCCATGGCGCAGCCAATGGGAGGAGCGGAGCTCCGCCCCACGGATCTCTGCCCCACAGCTCAGGCCCACAGATCCCGGCCCCACGGATCCCGGCCCCACGGATCCCGGCCCCACGGATTCCCTCCCCTCCACGCTCACAGGCGCTCTCCACGCTCCGCGCCAGATGGCGCGACGGAAGTGACGACACTCCGTTTCCGGCGGAAGCGCGCGACACGTAACTTCCGCTCCTCCCCCAGCCTCAAGCCCCGCCCACACAGCGGGCGGCCAATGGGAGCCGAGACCTTTATTGACGACGTGCAGCGGAGCTTCCGGGGTCACGCGGAAGTAAATGAGTCACGTGGCGCGGGCTTCTTTTCAGCCTCTCGATGTTTCCGGGGTCACGTGACGCAAAGGCCCCCCCGTCTCGAGCTATTCCCGGGGGTCACGTGACGCAAAGGCTTTTTCGCGTCTCGCGATGTTTAAGGAATCACGTGACGTGAGGACTTTTCCGATCTCGCGATGTTTCCAGCGGTCACGTGGCGAGGGGCTTTTTCCGGAGTCACGTGCCCCAGGGAAAGGGGCGAAAGGGGGGGGGGTGGCAGGTTGTAGTGTCACGTGACGGCGGGCCTTTTCCGGTCACGCGTTGAATGTTTCCTCGCGTCACGTGCCGCAGGGGGTTTCGCTGTCACGTGGTTCAGGTCACGTGGCACAGCAGGCGGTGCGCCCCCACCGCCGCCGCCGCCGCCGCCGCGATGCCGACGGAGTCCGACAGAGCGGAAACGGAAACGGCCAGCGTGCGCGCGGGGGGCGGGGCCTGGGGGAGGGGGCGGGGCCAGGCGGGGGTCACGTGGGGTCGCATGGGAACCCATAAGAACCCATAGGGACCCCATAAGGACCCCATAGGGACCCATGGCGACACACAGGGACCCCATAAGGAGTCCATAAGGACCCCATAAGGACCCACAGCCACCCCATAACCACCCCAAAGCCCTCCGTAACCCCGCCCTACAGACCCACAGCCACCCCACAGCCCCCCATAGCCCCACATAACCCCCAATATCTCCCCATACCCACCCCATAGCCTCCCACAGCCACCCCATAACAACCCCATAGCCACCCCATAATACCCCATATCACCCCATAGCCCTCTGTAGCCCCCCATAAGACCCAATACCCACCCCATAAGACCTCATAGCCCCCCATACCCCCCATATCTCCCCATAATACCCCATAGCCCCCCATAGCACCCCATGGCTCCCTGTAGCCCCCCATAAGACCCATAGCCCCCATAACCACCCCATAACCCCTCATATTTCCCCATAATACCCCATAGCCACCCCATAGCACCCCATAATACTCCATAGCACCCCATAGCCCTCTGTAGCCCCCCATAAGACCCCATAGCCCCCATAACCACCCCATAACCCTCATATCTCCCCATACCCACCCCACAGTACCCCATAGCCACCCCATAACCGGCCATAGCCCCCCATAGCCACCCCATAACCCCCCATACCTCCCCATAACACCCCATAGCCACCCCACAGCCCCCCATAACCCCCTATATCTCCCAATACCCACCCCATAACCCCCCATATCTCCCCATAATACCCCATAACCCCTCTTAGCCCCCCATAACCCCCCATATCCCCCATAGCCCCCCATAGCACCCCACAGCTCCCCCCACAGCGCCCCCTAGCGCCGCACCTCCTCGCTGACGTTGCAGAAGGCGTTGGCGTAAGCCCCGCCCCCGACGGTCCCCTCCAATAGGACGAGGGCGAGGGCGGGGCCAAAGGAAGGCAGCCAATGGGAGACCACGGCCCACAGCAGGGTCCCTGCGGTCAGCCCCTGTGGGGAGATGGGGGGCGGTTGTGGGGCCCGATGGGGTCCCTATGGGGTCTCTATGGGTCGCTATGGGGTCCCTATGGGGTCCCTATGGGTCTCTATCGGTCCCTATGGGGTCTCTATGGGGCAGTTTTGGGGTATCTTAGGGCTGCTATAGGGTATCTATGGGGCAGCTATAGGGCGGCTATGGGGTATTATGGGGCAGCTATGGCGCAGTTGTGGGGCAGCTATGGGGCAGTACTGGGGTATTTATAAGGCAATTATAGGATCTCTATAGGGCAGCTATGGGGCAGCCATGGTGTCTCTATGGGGCAGCCATGGGGCAGCCATGGGGCAGCTATGGTGTCTCTATGGAGCAGCCATGGGGCAGCTATGGGGCAGCTATGGGGCAGCCATGGTGTCTCTATGGGGCAACCACGGGGCAGCCATGGGGCAGCTCTGGGGTCTCTATGGGGCAGCCATGGGGCAGCTCTGGGGTCTCTATGGGGCAGCCATGGGGCAGCTATGGGGCAGCCATGGTGTCTCTATGGGGCAGCTATGGGGCAGCCATGGGGCAGCCATGGTGTCTCTATGGGGCAGCTATAGGGCAGCTATGGGGCAGCCATGGTGTCTCTATGGGGCAGCTATGGGGCAGCCATGGGGCAGCCATGGTGTCTCTATGGGGCAGCTATGGGGCAGCCATGGGGCAGCCATGGTGTCTCTATGGGGCAGCTATGGGGCAGCCATGGGGCAGCCCGGGCTTGGGGCAGACCTGCAGCAGCGCCAGCACCCAGATGCGCCGGAAGCGGCAGCAGCGCAGCGACGACCGGGAAACGAAGACGGAGCTCTGGTAGGCCAGCTGGAACCTGCGCCAGCCCCACGGCGCCCCACGGCGCCCCATAGGGCCACATCAGTGCCCCGCAGGACCCCGTAGAGACCCCATTGAACCCCACGGCAGCCCAAGGCACCCCATAGCACCCCATAAGACCCCATAGCATCCCATAAGACCCCATGAGACCCCATAAAACCCCATAGCACTCTATTACATCCCGTAAGACCCCATAGCACCCTATTGCATCCCAGAAGACCCCATAAGACCCCATAGCACCCCATAAGACCCCATGACAGCCCGTAGTACCCCACAGACACCCCATAACACCCCCTAAGACCCCATAAGACCCCATATCCCCCCATAACACCCCCTAAGACCCCATGACACCCCATAGCACCCCATAGACACCCCATAACACCCCATAAGAACCCATAGCACCTCATAAGACCCCATAAGACCCCATATCCCCTCATAACACCCCATAAGACCCCATGACACCCCATAGCACCCCACAGACACCCCATAACACCCCATAAGAACCCATAGCGCCTCATAAGACCCCATAAGACCCCATATCCCCCCCATAGCACCCCATAAGACCCCATGACACCCCATAGCACCCCACAGACACCCCATAACACCCCATAAGAACCCATAGCACCTCATAAGACCCCATAAGACCCCATATCCCCTCATAACACCCCATAAGACCCCATGACACCCCATAGCACCCCACAGACACCCCATAACACCCCATAAGAACCCATAGCACCTCATAAGACCCCATAAGACCCCATATCCCCCCCATAGCACCCCATAACACCCCATAGGACCCCATAAAACCCCATGACACCCCATATCCCCCCATAGCACCCCATAACACCACATAGAACCCCATGACACCCTATAGCACCCCATAAGACCCAATGACACCCCATAGCACCCCATAAGACCCCATATCCCCCCCATAGCACCCCATAGCACCCCATAGCACCCCATAAAACCCCATGACACCCCATATCCTCCCATAGCACCCCATAACACCCCATAGGACCCCATGAGACCCCATAGCACCCCATAAGACCCCATATCCCCCCCATAGCACCCCATAACACCCCATAGGACCCCATGAGACCCCATAGCACCCCATAAGCCCCGCGCAGCTGCCCCCATCTATGGGGCAGCCCCACACTCACCATCTGTATTGCTCGCTGTGGGTCAGCCACGATGCGGGGAAATACAGCAGCTCCAGCTGTGGGGTGACAGCAGCTTTGGGGCCGGACCCACAGCGACCCCCGGCCCCATAGGATCCCGCCCCATAGAGCCACCAGCCCCACATCTCTGCCCCACAGATCCCCCATAGATCCCCACAGCCCCATAAACCCCCCAGCCCCATAAATCCCTCATAAATCCCTCTAAATCCACCGAGCCCCGTAGATCACCTCCCATAGATCCCCCATAAATCCCCCATAAATCCCATAGACCCCATAAACAAATCCCATAAACAAATCCCATAGACCCCATAAATCCCATAAATAAATCCCATAAATAAATCCCATAGATCCGATAGATCTCATAAACAAGCCCCACAGATGCTATAGATCCCATAAACAAATTCCCTAAACAAATCCCATAACCAAATCTCTCAGATCCCACAGACCCCACAACTGAACCCCACAGACCCCACAGCCGAAGCCCACAGACCCCACAACCAAACCCCACAGCCCACACAACCAGACCCCACAACCAAACCCCACAGACCCCATAACTGAACCCCACAACCAGCCCCCCCAGCCGCTCACCAGCCCCTGGTTGATGAAATACTCGCAGAAATAAACGAGGCTCAGCGGCGCGGCGTTGCGCAGCAGCACCTGAGGGGCGGCGCACGGTGACACGGGGCCGCCCCATAGCCGCCCCATAGATGCCCCATAACTGCCCCATAGCCACTCCATAGCTGCCCCATAACTGCCCCACAGATACCCCATAGCCACCCCATAACTGCCCCATAACCGCCCCACAAATTGACCCATAGCCACCCCATAACTGCCCCATAGCTGCCCCGTAGCCGCCCCATAGCTGCCCCATAGCCACCCCATAACTGCCCCACAAATTGACCCATAGCCACCCCATAACCGCCCCATAACTGCCCCATAGATACCCCATAGCCGCCCCATAGCCGCCCCATAACTGCCCCATAGCCACCCCACAAATTGACCCATAGCCGCCCCACAATTGCCCCATAACCGCGCCAGAACACCCCAGAAATTGCCCCATAGCTACCCCATAGATAACCCATAACAGCCCCATAACTGCCCCATAGATACCCCATAATCACCCTATAGATGCCCCATAACCACCCCTTAAATTGCCCCATAGCTGCCCCATAGATACCCCAGATACCCCGTAGCCGCCCCATAGCCGCCCCATGCATTGCCCTACAGCCACCCCATAACCCCCCATCCCACCCCATACCCCCCCCACCCCATAATCCCCCCCCACCCCATAACCCCCCACCCCACCTTCAGCACCGCCCTCCTCTCCTCCTGGCTCAGCCCCACACTTGTGGGTCGCGGCTCCAACAGCGGCCGCTGCTCGGGGGGGGGGGGCGGGGGGGGCGGAGGAGGAAGAAGAAACTGGGGGGGGAGGAGAGGATGTGGGGCTGCCCCATAGAAACCCCATAGGGACCCATAGAGACCCCATAACCCCTCCACACCCCATAACCCACCCCTTACCCCCCCAAAACCCATAACTCCCCCCCAAGATCCTCCCCAAGATCCCCCCACGCCATAACCCCCCATAGCCCCCCCAACCCCCCACCCCATAAGTCCCCTCCACCCCATAACTCCCCCCCCACTCCATATCCCCCATATCCCCCCAAAACCCCCCCAGCCCTCCCCAAACCCCATAACCCCCCATAACTCCCCCACCCCATAACCCCCCAAACCCCCCACCCCGTATCGCCGGATCATAACCCCCCTCACCCCATAGCCCCCCCCAAACCCCATACCCCCCTCCAAACCCTATAACCCCCCCACACCCCATAACTCCTCATAAACCCCCCCAAGCCCCCATATCCCCCCCCACACCCCATAAACCCCCACAACCCCCCAAACCCTAGAACCCCATACCCCCCATATCCCATCCCATAACACCCCCCCCAACCCCACAGCCCCCCCAACCCCCCCCTCACCCCATAGCCCCCCCCATAACCCCCCCACAACCCCCCCCACCCCATATCCCCCCCCATAACCCCCCCTCACCCCATATCCCACCCCCTCCCCCCCCATATCCCCTTCCCACACCCCATAACCCCCCCCCACACCCCATATCCCACCCCCTCCCCCCCCATGACCCCCCCTCCCCCTATATCCCCCCCATAACCCCTCCCCCCCCATATCCCACCCCACACCCCGTATCTCCCCCCCACACCCCATATCCCACCCCCTCCCCCCCCATGACCCCCCCACCCCATATCCCCCCCATAACCCCTCCCCCCCATATCCCACCCCACACCCCATATCCCACCCCCTCCCCCCCATATCCCCCCCCATAACCCCCCCACCCCATATCCCCCCCCATAACCCTCCCCCCCCATATCCCCCCCCATAACCCCCCCTCACCCCATATCCCCCCCCCACACCCCATATCCCACCCCATCCCCCCCATAGCCCCCCCACCCCATACCCCCCCGGCCCCCTTACCTGCCCAGCATGGTGGGGGGCAGCAGCAGCAGCGGCAGCAGCGCCCGTGGGGGGGTCAGCAGCCCCCCCTGCGTGAGCGCGGCGTACAGCACCGCCCCCCCCAGCCCCGCCGCGCCGCTGCCCGACGCCCAGCAGGACAGCGCCGAGCTGTGGGGCGGCCCCATAGAATCACCGCCGCCCCACAACGGCCCCCACCCCACAGCGTGCCCCCAACCCCACAGCAACCCCGTAGAATCCCCCAACCCCATAGCAACCCCATAGAACCCCCCAACCCCATAAACCCCCCCAAACCCATAGCAACCCCATAGAACCCCCCAACCCCATAAACCCCCCCCAACCCCATGGCAGCCCCATAGAACCCCCCCAACCCCATAAACCCCCCCAACCCCATAGCAACCCCATAGAACCCCCCCAACCCCATAAATCCCCCCCAACCCCATGGCAGCCCCATAAGTCCCCCCCCAACCCTATAGCAACCCCATAGCAACCCCATAAGAGCCCGTAAATCCCCCCCAACCCCATAGCAACCCCATAGAACCCCCCCAACCCCATAAATCCCCCCAAACCCCATAGCAACCCCATAGAATCCCCCCAACCCCATAAACCCCCCCCAACCACATAGCAACCACATAGAACCCCCCCCAACCCCATAACCCCCCCCCAAACCCATAGAAACCCCATAAATCCCCCCCTAACCCATAATAACCCCATGAGCCCATAGAACCCCCCCAACCCCATAAACCCCCCCAACCCATAGAAACCCCATAAGTCCCCCCCCAAACCCATAGCAACCCCCCCAACCCCATAAACCGCCCCCCAAACCCACAGCAACCCCATAAGAGCCCATAGAACCCCCCAACCCCATAAACCCCCCCAACCCCATAAAAACCCCCAACCCCATAGTAACCCCATAAGAGCCCATAGAACCCCCCCAACCCCATAAAACCCCCCCAACTCCGTGGTAACCCCATAAAAGCCCATAGAACCCCCCAACCCCATAAAACCTGCCCAGCATTATAAACCCTTCCTCCACCCCATAGCAACCTCATAAGAACCCATAAAACCCCCCCAACCCCATAAAACCTCCCCAACATTATAAACCCGCCCCAACCCCACAGCAACCCCATAAGAGCCCACGAACCCCCCCCAACACCCCAACAGCCCCCCAGATCCATAACAGGCCACCCAACCCCATAAACCCCACAAAACCCCACAGAATGCCACAAAACCCCACAAACCCCACAAACCCCACAAACCCCACAGACCCCACAACCCCACACCCCACAAACCTGCCGTACTCCGCGCTCAGTGTCAGCAGCGTCACCTCGCCCAGACCCGACGAGGCGCTGGCCAGAGCCACCCCTGTGTGACCCCATAGGGACCCCATAAGTAGAGACCCCATAGGGACCCCATAAACACCCCTGTGTGACCCCATAGGGACCCCATAAATGGAGACCCCATAGGGACCCCATAAACAGAGACCCCATAAACAGAGACTCCATAAACACAGACCCCAGAGAGGCCCCATAGAGACCCTATAAACACCCCATAAATGCCCCAGAGAGACCCCAGAAAAACCCCATAAATAGAGACCTCATAAAGACTCCATAAAGACCCCATAAACGCCCCAGAGAGACCCCATAAATACTCCATAGATAGAGATCCCATAAATAGAGACCCCATAGAGACCCCATAGAGACCCTGCAATCACTCCATAACCACCCCGTAACCACCCCATAAACGCCCGATAGAGACCCCATGGAGACCCCATAGAGATCCCATAAACGCCCCATAGAAAGTCCACAGGGACCCCATAAATACCCCAAAACCACCCCATAAACACCCCATAAATCGGCATCCCATAACTGCACCATGCAGGGGTATAAAGGCACCATACAGACCCCATAGAGACCCCTCAACTACCCCATAGGGACCCACAGAGACCCCATAGGTCTGCCCCATGCTCACCCCCAGGCTGACTCCACCCCATAATCCTGCAACCCCATAACCCCAAAACCCCATAACCAACCCTATAAGCAACCCCACAACTCACCCCCCAGGCTGACCCCGACCCCAGCCCCAATGGCCACGACTGAGCAGCCCCCCACCCCATAACCAATCCCATAATCTCATAACCAACCCCATAACCCCATAACCAGCCCCATAACCCCGTAGCCCCACAACCGACCCCATAAGCGACCCCACAACTCACCCCCCAGGCTGACCCCGACCCCGGCCCCAATGGCCACGACTGAGCAGCCCCCCCACGCAGCCACGGCGACGGCGACGACCCGGATGCTGTGGGGCACAAATCAATGGGGCGACCCCACGAAACCCTTATAGGGCCGCCCCACAGATCCTCGTAGGGCCGCCCCATAACCCACCTGTAGGGCACCAGGTGGGCCCCGAAAGGGGCGGCCATCTTGACGAGCAACGAGGGCAGGATGTCGGCCAGCAGCACCGCCTGCCCCATAAGTTGTGGGGTGCCCCATAAGTTGTGGGGCGCCCCATGAGGTGTGGGGTGCCCCATAGAGATGCTTGATTTATGGGCTGCCCCACAGAGAGCCCAGACCCACAATTCCGAACCCATAAGTGCCGCCTGGACCCATAAGTGGGGTCCCATAACCCCATAGAGCCCCATAAAACCCCATAATGCCCCCAACCCACCCCATAGCATCCCACAGAACCCCACAGCACCCCATAGAACCCCACAGCACCCCACAACTCACCCCATAGAGCCCCATAGAAACCTATAGAGCCCCATAGCGCCCCATGGCACCCCAAGACCACCCCATAACACCCCATAACCCCAAACCCATATCGCCAGAACACCCCATAGCAGCCCACAGCACCCCATAGCATCCCATGGAGACCCCACAGAGACCCCATAGAACCCCATAGCACCCCATAGCCACCCTATAACACCCCACACCACCCCATAACCACCCATAGCACCCCATACCGCCCTATGGCACCCTATAACCACCCCATAGCCCCCCATAGCACCCCATAGCACCCTATAACCACCCCATAGGGCCCTATGACACCCTATAACCACCCCATAGCACCCTATATCACCCCATAACCACCCCACAGCACCCATAGGGCCCTATGACACCCTATAGACACCCCATAGCCCCCAATAGACCCCCATAGCACCCCATAACACCCCGTAACCCCCCATAGCACCCTATAACACCCCATAACCACCCCATAGCCCCCCATATCACCCCATAACCACCCCACAGCCCCACAGCCCCGCTCACCCCAGTAGAGATGGGGCCGCAGTCAGGGCTGGAGCCGTTCTGTGGGGCGGGGGGCAGCTGGGGGGGGAACAGAGGGGGCGGAGCCAAAACCGGAGGCGTGGTCAGAGAATAGGGCGGGGCCAAAGCATAGGGGGCGGGGTCAATCAAGGGGCGGGGGCTCAGCATGTGGGGCGGGGCCAAAGAATGGGGCGGGGCCAGGAGGCACTGGGAAAGGGGGCGGGGTCAAGGCGGGGGCGGGGCCAACGTAGGAGGGCAGAATCAGAAAGGGGGCGTGTTGAGCCAGGGGGCGGGGCCAAAACAGGGGGGCGGGCCAATAAGGGAGCAGGAAAAAGGGCGTGGCCAAATCATTGGGGGGCGGGGGCACGATGGGGCGGGGTCGGAAAGGGGGCGGGGCCAGCAGGGGCAGAGCCTCACCTGATTGGGCCGCAGGATGTCGTGGGCGGCGCTCAGCATCACCACATAGGGAAGTTATTGCACAGCCCCAAAAGCCTGAGCCACAGTTATGGGGCGCCCCATAAGTGCCCGACACACAGAGATGTGGGGCGCCCCATAGATCTGAGGTTCCCACTCACCAAAAGGCGGCGCCGTTGCAGCAGTTTTCCATGCGGGATGGGGAGGGGGGGTCCTCGTCTGTGGGGCAGAAATGGGATCTGTGCGGCTCTACGGGGTGCTATGGGGTTCTTTGGGGTCCCTGTGGGTTTCTATAGGTCTCTATGGGTTCCTATGGGGTTTCTATGGGTCCCCATAGGTTTCTATAGGCTCCGTGGGGTCTCTATGGATCCCTTTAGGTCACTATGTGTTCCTATGGGGTCTCTATGTGTCTCTATGGGGTCTCCATGGGGTCCAAAGGGGTTTCTATGGGTCCCCATAGGTTTCTATGGGCTCCGTGGGGTCTCTGTGGATCCCTTTAAGTCACTATGGGGTCCCTATGGGGTCCCTATGTGTCCCCATGGGGTCCCCGCGCGTCCCCACGGATCCCTACGGCTCCCCGCTCACCGCCTCCATCGCTGTCCGCCATCGCTGCCGGCTGCGGGAAAAGTCACGTGACCGCAGCACCACGTGACCGCCGCAGCGAACGCGCACGCACCGTTCCCACCGTTTCCGGTCACCGTGTTTGGTGCCTCGCTGACGGCGCGCTTCCGCCTCGCTACCCACAATGCACCGCTCTCACACGGAAATGGCCAGCCCGGAAGTTATCGCCATTTCCCGTCCGTCACCGGTTGACACAATGATGATTTAGTTCCGCCTCGTTACCCACAATCCTCCGCGCTCTAACGGAAATGGTTAACTCGGAAATTCCCGCCTTTTCCGCTGCTCGTATCCGCTGCCTCGCTAACCGTGTACCTGTGCCTCGCTACCCACAATCCCTCGCGCTTAAACGGAAATGGATCGCCCGGAAGTCGTCGCCATTTACGGTCCCGCCGTTATTGCCTCGCTAATGATCGACTTCCGCCTTTTTACCCACAATGCCCCGCGCATAAACGGAAATGGTTTACCCGGAAGTTCCCACCATATCCGGTCCTATCCCCGTCGCCTCGCTAAAGATCCACTTTCGCCTCGTTACCCACAATCCCCCGCGCGCGCTCCCGGAAACGGCCATCCCGGAAGTTCCCGCCTTCTCCGGCACCGATCCGAACTCCGATTGGCCGAGCTGTCCCGGGCGGGCGGAAGCGGCGCCATGGCGGATCTGGAGCTGAGCGCCGAGGCGCTGCGGGAGCGGCTGAGGAAGGAGCTGGGGGCCGAGCACGTGGTCAGCGCTCTGCGCTCCTGATGGGCGCTTATGGGGCTGCGGGGTCCTCATGGGGTCTTATGGGGTCCTGAAGGGATTATAGGGTCCTTATGGGGTCTTATGGGGTCCTTAATGGGTTATGGGGTCCTTATGGGGTTCATGGCGTTGTGGGTCCGGATATGACGTTATGGGGTCCTTATGGGGTCTTATGGGGTTATGGGGCCCTCTTGGGGTCCTTATGGGGTGGTGGGGTCCCTATGGGTTCCTTATGGGGTCCTTAAGGGACTATGGGACCCTTAGGGGATCAGTGACATTGTGGGTCCAAATATGGAGTTATGGGGTCTTATGGGGTTATGGGGCCCTTTTCGGGTCCTAATGGGATGGTGGGGTCCCTATGGGGTCCTTATGGGGCTGATGGGGTTGTGGGTCTGGATATGGGGTTATAGGGCCCTTATGGGGGTCCTTATGTTGTTAGTGGGGTTATGGATTTGGATATGGGGTTATGGATCTGCATGTGGGATTATGGGGTCCTTATGGGGTTTGGCGCAGGGTGTTGTGGGGTCCTGCATACGGAGATATGGGGTTATGAGGTATGGTTATGGGGCTTGGGATTGTGGGGCGGTTATGGGGCAGTTATGGGGTGATTATGGGGTCGCTATGGGGCGGCGCTCTCACTGTGCCCCACAGGAAGTTGAGGACACGGCGGCGTCGCGCTGCGCCTGCAGCTTCCGGGTCCTGGTGGTGGCGGCGGCGTTCAGAGGAATGGGGCTGCTGCAGAGACACCGGTATGGGGTGACCCCATAAAGACCCCATAGGGAATCTCAGAGAATCCCCATGGAGACCCCATAGAGGGAGCCATAGAGGCCCCGTAGAGTTTCCATAGAGATCTCATAGAGACCCCATGGAGACACAATAGGGACCCAGAGAGACCCATAGGGACCCAATAAGGACCCATAGAAACCCCATAGATGCTCATAGAGATTCATAGAGACCCATAGGGACCCACAGTCCCACACCTCTCCCCCTGCACCCCACAGCCCCCCCCCAGCCCCATAGACCCCCCCCCAATACTCCCTAGCCCCACACTGATCCTCCAGCCCCCACCCCACAGTCCCCCATAGCCCTGCCAGCCCCCCACCCCACAGCCCCCCCCAGCCCCACATCACCCCTTGCAGCCCCATAGCCCCCTCCCACAACCCCCAGCCCCACACTGACCCCCCAGCCCCCCATAGCCCCACATTGACCCCCCCAGCCTCCCAAACCATAGGCCCCTCCAGCCCCATAGCCCCCTCCCACAACCCTCAGCCCCACACTGACCCCACGGCCCCTCACCCCACAGCCCCACAGCCCCCCACAACCCCCCAGCCCCATAGCCCCCTCCCACACCCCCCAGCCCCACACTGACCCCAGCCCCCCCCCGGTGCCCCCCCAGGTTGGTGAACGCAGCGCTGGGTGCAGCCCTGGGTCGGATCCACGCCTTGGAGCAGCGCACGCTGACCCCCGAGCAGTGGGCGGCCGAGATGGGGGCGGGCTCAGCCTAAGACACGCCCCCCTCCGTGACGTCACTTCCTGTCACGTGGCACTGCCTGCCTGCTCGGGGGGAGGCAGAGGAAGGACCCCTCCCCCCCTCCATCAAGCCCTCCCCCACCCTTCCATTGACCCCCCCCCCCCAAGACCCCCATTATGGACCTTTCGTTATTCCTACATGGTTTTAATTAAGCTGATCCTAATTACGGGTTTTCATTAAATTAAGGCTCCCCAATTAATTTTCTTAAATAGCAGCTCTGTTAATTAAATCGGCCCCGCTCATTCCCCTTGTGGCCATTGGGGTCAATGAAAATGGGTGTGGCTTAAGGGAAGGGGCGTGGCCAGAACACATCAATCACCCGATGCCACGCCCCCTCGTGTGGCCACGCCCATTCTGTGTAGCCCTGCCCTCCCACGTGATCGATCCAATGGCCACGCCCCTTTCCTGTAGCCACGCCCCCTTTCTGAACCCACTCCTCGAGCCACTTTCCCTGTAGCCACGCCCCCTGCGAGACCCCGCCCCCTTCCATGTAACCCCGCTCCCTCCGATTGGCCACAACATGCACGTGACTCCGCCCCTTTCTGTACAGCCCCGCCCATCTGATGCCCCGCCCCCTTTCAGCGATTTGCAATTGGAGTGGGCGTGGCTTCGGCGTGGGGGCGTGGCCAACTGTAGCCCCTCCCCTCTCGGGTTCTGAATGACAGGGGGCGGGGCTTGTTGCAGGCTGTCATTAAAGGGACAGAAACATTTTTTATTCACTCGCAATTAACGCTAATTGGGGGGGGGGGGGGAAATTCGGGGGGTGTCCAGGGGTCTCACAGCTTGGAAGTGGGGAGGGGGGAAGAATGGGGGGTCCATGGGGGGGTCTATTGGCGGGGGGGTTCTATTGGGTGAGGGGGGGTCCAGTGGGTGAGGGGGGGGTCCAGTGGGGGGCTCTATGGGGAGGGGTGATTTGGGGAGAGTCTATTGGGAGGTGGGTGCACGGGGGCTCTATTGGGGGGGGGGCCACGGGGGATTATTGTTTGGGGGGGGGGTCTATGGGGGGGGTCTATTGGAGGGGAGAGGGCCCGGGGGGGGGCCTATTTTGGGGTTCCACTGAGGGGGGAAGTCTATGGGGGGCAGCTATTGGGGGTGGTCCATGGGAGGGCGGGGACCAGGGGGGGTCGTTTGGGGAGGGGGGTTCTGGGGGAGGGGGGGGGTCCACGGGGGGATTCATTGGGAGGGTTCATGGGGGGGCTGAGGTCCGAGGGTCGCTTTATGGGGGGGCATCGATGGCCAAAAAGTGGGGGGGGGTCTCAGGGAGGGGGGTGGGGGTCTCAGCGGGGGGGGAATTTTGGGGGGGGATTTAATTGGGGGGGTCCCCATTTTCTTCAATCCTTCTTCAGCTGCTCCTCTCCTCCCCCAACATCCGGGTCTTTTTTCTCCCCTCCCCCAACATCCGGGTCTTTTTTCTCCCCTCCCCCAACATCCGGGTTCTCCCCCTCCCCTTCCTCCTCCTCCCCTCCCCCAACATCCGGGTCTTTTTCCTCCCCTCCCCCCCCCTCCATCCGCTGCCGGTACCCGCGCCGGAAGAAGCCGCACTGCAGGCAATTAAAAAAGCCTTAATTAGTGCTAATTAGTAAATTCACCTTTGTCCCCACCCATCTTAGATCTCCGACCTCATCAAAGTTCCCCCCCCCAATTAATTACGCTCCATCAGCCCCCCAATCAATTACACCCCCTCAGACCCCCCCAATCAATTACCCCCCATCAGACCCCCCTAATTAATTACCCCTAGTAATTAATGAGTTAATTACCCTTTTAATCCCCACCCCCCCACCCCACCCCCACGATTCCCCCCAATTAATTACCCCCCCATCAGCCCCCCAGCTTTAACACCCCCCTCCCTCACCCCCCCTTAATTAACGATCCCCTAATTAAGCCCCTGCTAATTACCCTGAGCAGGACGACCCCCAGCAGCAGCAGCAGCAGAGCCCCCCCCGCCGCCCCCCCCAAATACATCAGCAGCAGCGGGGGGGGGGCGGGCAGCAGCTCCACCTCCGTCACACCCTGCGGTAATTAATTACTCGTTAATTAGCTCAGTAATTGGTGACCCCCGACCTCATAGGCAACCACCCATAGGCACCCATAGAGACCCCATAAAGACCCCATAGGGACCCCCCCATTCTGCACCCCTCATTATGCGCCCCCATTTTAGGACCCCCCCCAACTTAGGACCCCCCAAATTTTAAAACTCCCCCCCATTACGGATCCCCCCCCATTTTAGGACCACCACCCCAAATTAGACCCCCCCCCAATTTAGGATCCCCACCACCACTTTAAGATCCTCCCCCCCATTTCTGGACCCCCCTCTCCATTTTAGACCCCTCCCTCCCCATTAAGAACCCCTCCCCAATTTAGAACTCCCCTCTCCCCCCATTTTAGACCCCCCCCATTTTAGAACCCCCCCCTTCCCCATTTTATGACCCCCCCATTTTAGGAACTCCTCCCCAATTTAGGATCCCCTCCTCCCCTGATTTTAGACCCCTCCCCCATTAAGGACACCCCCCATTTCTCGATGCCCCCCCCATTTTAGGACCCCCCCTATTTTAGGACCCCCCCATTTTAGGACCCCCCCATTTTAGGACCCCCCCATTTTAGGACCCCCCCATTTTAGGACCCCCCCACCTGTGCCCCCCTCTCAGCCCCAGCGATGCCATTCAGGAACAGCTCGGAACCGAAGGAGAAGCGGAGCAGGGAGCAGAACCGGGAGCGGGACGGGGGCTGGGGGCAGAGAGCAGAGACCCATAGGGACCCCATAGGGACCCCATAAAGATCCCATAGGGACCCCAAAAGGGACCCCCGTAGGGAACCGCAGTGCCCCATAGAGACCCCAAAAAGGGACTCCGTAGCAACCCCACAGAAATCCCACAGAGATCCCATAGGGACCCCGTATCCACCCCACATCCACCCCATCCCCCCCCGCCCCCATACCTGTTTATGGGATGGGGGTTTCACGCTGGCACTCAGCAGCACTTTGCCCCCCCCATGGGGTCCCAGGGGGCAGCGGAACAGGAAGGGGGGGTCAGGGGGGACGCAGCCCTGTGGGAGGGGAGGGGGGTCAGACCCCATAGAGCCCCTCAACCCCATAGATGACCTCCTAGATACCTGCCTCCACCCCATAGATGACCCCATAGAGCCCTCACCCCATAAATGCCCCCCCCCCCACCCCATAGATGATCCCATGGAACCCCCACCCCATAGATGCCCCCCCACCACCATAGATGACTCCATAGCGCCCCCAGCCCCATAGATGACCCCATAGAGCCCCCCACCCTATAGCTGACCCCATAGAACTTCACCTTCTCCAGGCCCCATTGCGGCTCCATTTCCTTCTCTCTCATCTCTTCACACCGGTCTCCATTTTCCTGTGGGGGAGGAATGGGGGGTTATGGGGTGTTATGGGGTTATGGGGCAGTTATGGGGTGCTGTGGGGGGTTATGGGGTGATATGGGGGGTTATGGGGTGATATGGGGGGCTATAGAGCACTATGGGGGGGTGTTATGGTGTGGCTATAGGGTGGATATGGGGTGGTATGGGGCAGTTATGGGGCAATTATGGGGGCTTATGGAGTGGTTATGGGGCGGTTATAGGGTGCTGTAGAGCACTATGAGGCATTATGGGGTGGCTGTGGGGTGTTATGGTGTGGTTATGGGGTGTTATGGGGTGCTATGGGGCGTTATGGGGCGGTTATGGGGTGCTGTAGGGCACTGTGGGGCATTATGGGGTGGCTGTGGGGTGTTATGGTGTGGTTATGGGGTGGTTATGGGGTGCTATGGGGAGTTATGGGGCAGTTTTAGGGTCTCACCAGGTAGACGTGGGGCTGCCAGGCCAGGCCGTGGGGCAGCGTTTGGGGCAGGAGGAGGAAGGCGGTGAGGTTGGGGAGGGGGGCACCGAGGGGGGGGGGCAGAAGAGTCTGAACCTGTAATAGAAATGGGGGGAGAAAAAGTGAATGGGGGGGAAATGAATGAATGGAGGCAGAAGGAATGAATGGGGGGGGGAGTGTATGAATGGGGGGGGAGAAAGTATGAATGAGAGGGAAGTGAATGAATGAATGGGAGGAGAGACAGAATGAATGGAGGGAAATGAATGGGGGGGGAATGGGGAGAGAAGGAAGGAATGGGGGGGATGGGGGGGAATGAATGAGGGGTGAAAGCGTGAATGAATGGAGGGGGAAGAATGGGGGGGAAGGGGAGAATGGGGGATCAGTGGGGGGGAAGGGGAAAACTGGGGGAGGGTCGATGGGGGGGGGTGACGGGGGCAGCACCTGGTAGTGGTGCCTCAGCACGGCGCTGTGGGTTTGTCCTGGGGTGAAGTTGAGGTACGGGGTGGAGTCCTCCAGCCTGAGGGGGGGAAAAGGGGGCGGGTTCCATTTAGGGGTCCCATCCCGGGGGTCTCCTATGAGGGCTGTGGGGCCCATATGGGGGCTGCGGGGTGCCTCGTGGGATCCCTCTGGGGGCTGTGGGGTCTCTTTGGGGTCACTATAGGGACTGTGGGGCAGTCCTGGGGGTCCCTATGGGGTCCGTGGGATCTCTATGGGGTCGCTGTGGGAGCTATGGGGTCCCCATGGGGTCCCTCTGTGGGTTGTGGGTCCCTATGGAGTCCTTATGGGGGCTCCTATGGGGTCCCTATAGGGTCTCTATGGGGGCTGTGGGGCAGTCTGGGGTTCCTTATGGGGGTTGTGAGGTCCCTTTGGTGGATGTGGGGTCTCTATGGGGTCCCTAGTGGGCTATAGGGTCTCTATGGTGTCCCTATGGGGTTTCTATGGGGTCTCCCCTCACCACGTGGCCACCACTCCCACTCGGTACCGCACGGAGGCGCTCCACCACACCGCGTTGTCACCCAACGTCTCCGCAGCTTCGTTAGGGCTGGGGGAGACGGACGGACGGACGGACAGACAGAGGGGTCATCCCACAACGACACCCCATTGTCACCCCCATATTCCCCCAAATCCCCCTAAATTCCCCCACATCCCCCCCACATCCCCCATACCCACCCATAATGTCCCCATACCCCCCACCGCCTCAAATCCCCCCATACCCCCCCATAATGTCCCCCCCAACATCTCCCCCATACCCCCCCACCCCCCCATAGTATCCCCACCCCCCCCCATGCCCCCCCAAATCCCCCCCCACCTGCTGGCGTTCCCCCACACCCGCAGCTTTGCCCCCCACGATCGGTTCTGGGTCACCTCCAGGGTCACCTCCAGCAGCACCTGGGGGGGCACAGCAGCAACGTCAGCCCCAGACCCCCCACGACCCCCCAACACCCCATATACCCCTACTCCCCCATATCCCCCCCATCTGCCCCCATACCCCCCCCATAGCTACTCATTCCCCCCCATATTCCCCCCCATAACCCTCATCCCAAATCCCACCCCATATCCCCCATATCTCCCCCATATCCCCACCAATCCCCCCATAATCCCCCACCCCATATCCCCCATATCTCCCCCATATTCCCCCCAATCCCCCCATAACCCCCCACCCCATATCCCCCATATCTCCCCCATATTCCCCCCCCATAACCCTCACCCCAAATCCCACCCCATATCCCCCCCATGCTCACAGTGCTGTTGGCTCGCAGTACGGGATGTCCCACGTGGCACAGCAGCGTCCCCATATCTGACCCCATGTCTGACCCCACGTCTGACCCCACGTCTGTCCCCACGTCTGTCCCCACTGTCAGCTCCCGGCAGTTGATGGGCACCGGGGTTGAGTCCTGGGGGGGGGACAATGGGGCCATAAGGGGTCATATAAGGCCATATGGGGACAATGAGGATATGGGGACAATGGGGCCGTATGGGAACACTGGGGCCGTAGAGGGACAAAGGGCCATATGGGGACATTGGGGACATAAAGGGACATGGGGCCATATAGGGCCATATGAGGACATGGGACCAATGAGGCCATAGGCTCCAGTGGGGCCATATAGGGTCATAGAGCCATATAGGGCCTTAGGGCAATATGGTTCCGATGGGGCCATATGGGGCAATATAGGGTCATAGAGCCATATAGGGCAATATAGGGCCATATGGGGCCATATAGGGCCATAGGGCAATATGGTTTCGATGGGGCCATGGGGCTGTATGGGGCAATATAGGGCCATATAGGGCCATAGGGTTCCAGTGGGGCCATAGGTCCATATAGGGCCATATGGAGCCTTGGGGCCATATGTGGCCATAGGTCCCTGTAGGTCCCTGTAGGGCCATGTGGGGCCGCGCACCCCCTCCGCGGCCGCCCTGGCCCTGCGCAGCGCCGTGCCGCCGGGATGCCGGATGCTGACGCTGACGCTGCGCGCGTCCTCGGCCCGGTTCCGCAGCCTGAAAGCGGCGCTGAACGAAGCCGCCGGTCCTCCGAGCTGAACCCAGCCGCCGGGGGGCGCCACCTCCGACAGCTCCAAATCCGGCTGACACAGCCCGTCCGCGCCGCAGTGCTGCTCGAAGGGAACCTGGGGGCAGGTGGGGGCACGGGGGTGAGCGGGGGGCGATGGGGGGCGGTGGGGGAGATGGGGGGCGATGGGGGGCGGGGGAGTGAGTGGGGGGAATGGGGGGAGATTGGGGGTGAGTGGGAGGGAATGGGGGGAATGGGAGTGAATGGGGATGAATGGGAGCTGCCCGTGCCACCTCCCCTCACTCATGGCTCTGACCCCAAATGCCCACCCCATATGGCCCCATATCCCCCACACCACCCCATATCCCCCATACCCACCCTATAAGCCCGCCAAATCCCCCATAGCCACCCCAGATCCCCCATACCCATCCCATAACCCTCCCATATCCCCCAATATCCACCCCATACCCACCCTATATTTCCCCCAAATCCCCCATATCCCCCCCCATACCCACCTCATATCCCCCATAACCCCCCAGAATCCCCCATATCCCCCCTTCCCCACCTCGATCCACACGGACGTGGCTGTGGGGTCGAGGACGGGTTTGAGGTCGTTTGCGGAGTAGTTTGTGGGGTCCAGGGAGAAATTGACGGCCAGCCTCAATGGGGTGAGGGAATCATCGGGGCACGGCTGTGGGGTGGGCAGCGCCCCATAAGTGGGGTCAGCGACCCCAAGTGGGGTCTGTGCCCCATAAGGGCTCTGTGCCCCCCATATGGGGTCGCTGTCCCATAAATGGGGTTTTTGCCCCCAATATGGGATTTTTTCCCCCCTATAGGGTCGCCCCCCCCTACCTGGACACTCAGGCTCTCATTGAGGCACTGCTGCCCCCCCCGCAGCTCCAGCCGCCCCTCCCACTTTTGGGATCCGGAACTCAGAGACCCCCGACCCAAACGGCGCTGGGGGTCCACGGCCAGCAGGAACACGATGGGGAGCTGCAGCTGGCCTGCGGGGTTATGGGGTCACTTGTGGGGTTATGGGGTCACTCGTGGGGCTGGGTTAGAGGGCTGGGTTGTAGGTTATAGGGCCTGGATCTGGATTATAGGGCCGGGTTCTGGGGTTCTCACCGCTGTACGTGGGGCTGTGCAGATGCGGATGGAAGCAGAGCTGCAGCCCCACAGCGTCGCCGGCCGCCCCACAGCGACCCCAGGAGATCGGGAGGCGCCGAACCGAAACCGAGAGCTGAGCCGCCACCGAGATCAGCGGGACCGAGCTGTGGGGATCCCGTAGCCATCCCATAATGATCCCATAATGATCCCACAGCCATCCCAACCCCGATCCCACCCTAATCCCAAACCCCAAACCCCCCAATCCCACCCCAACCCCAAATCCCAAATCCTACCCCAATCCCACCCCAACTTCAATCCCAAACCCCAAACAACCCCAATCCCATCCCAATCCCAAACCCCAAACCCCACACAACCCCAAAACAACCCCAAACCTTAAACCCTAAATAACCCCAAACAACCCCAAACCCCAACCCTACCTCATGATGACGACCCGTCCGTCCGTCCCCACGGCGATGTCCGTCATTCCGTCCCCATTCAGATCCTCGGCCCCGTGCAGCGCCGCTCCGAAATGCTGCAACCCCAAACCCAAAGCGCGGCCCTCCAGGCGCTATGGGGCCGCCAGGAAACACCGTGAAGTGACCCCATAGAGCCACCATCCCATAAAGCCGCCCCATAGCGCCCCATAGCCCACCCCACACCCCATAGCTGTGCCCCATAGCCCACCCTCCACCCCATAACCTCACCCCACACCCCATAGCGCCCCACAGTGGCAACTCCATAGCCGTACCCCACAGCGCCCCCTAGCGGTAACCCATAGCCCAGCCCCCGCCCCATAGCGCCCCCTAGCAGTGCCCACCTGGACATGCAGCGGCTGCCGCACCCCCCTATAGACATAGAGGGCTCCTCGCCCCCCGTCCTCCATCGGAGCCCCCACGGCCACCTCGGGCTCCCCGTCCCCATCCGAGTCCCCGAGAGCCGCCAGCGCCGCCCCAAAACGCCCCAAGGGCTGCCCGGCTGAACCCCAGAGCTGCCCTACGGCCTGCAGGCGGTCCTGTAGGGGATATGGGGGGACGTGGGGTCATACGGGGGGGTACAGGGTGGGTATGGGGGGGTACGTGGGAGTACGGGGGGGAGATGGGGTCGTATGGGGATATGGGGTCATATGGAGTTATATGGTGGGGTAGGGGGATAGGGGGGTACAGGGGAATATGGGGTGGGTTTGGGGGATATGGGGGGGATGTGGGGTCATATGGGGGGAAGAGGGTGGGGGGTTATGGGGTGTGATATGGGGTGGATATGGAGTCAGATGTGGGGATAAGGGGGGTGTAAACCCACGTGACGCCCCCACGTGACACACCCCCATCACGTGAGCCCCCACCACGTGACCCACTCCGCCCCCCAAAGCAACCCCGCCCACCACGTGACCCCCGCCCACCACGTGACCCGCTCACCCCCCGCCATTGGTAGACGTGCACTCTGCCCCCCCTCCTCCCGTCGTAGAACAGCGGCGCTCCCACCAGCAGCGAGCGGCCGGCGCCGCCCAGGGCGCAGAGCGAGGAGCCGAAGTACGAGCCGACCTGCGGGGCGCCGGGACACAGGGAGCCGTGGGCACCCGCAGGGACCCGCAGGGACCCCCACCCCCATACAGATCCCATAAGACCCATAGGGACCCCATAGGAACCCCCACCCCACACACACCCCATGGAGACCCCACAGGACCCCACCTCATAGACAACCCATAGAGACCCCACAAAGATCCCATAGGGACCCCATAAATCCCCCCAACCCATAGAGACCCCCATCCCATAGAGACCCCACAGGGACCCCATAAATCCCCTCACCCTGTACACACCCCATAGAGACCCCACAGGGACCCCCACCTCATAGACAACCCATAGAGACCCCATAGGGGCCCCCACACCATAGGGACTCCATAAGTCCCCCCAACCTATAGAGACCCCACAGGGACCCCATAAATCCCCCACCCCATAGAGACCCCACAGGGACCCCATAAATCCCCCACCCCATAGAGACCCCACGGGGACCCCATAAATCCCCCCACCCCATAGACTCCCCATAGAGACCCCCACCTGCTCCCCATCCAGTCTCTGCAGTCTCTGCCACCCCCCGTCCCCCCCCCAAAGCAGCTCCACGCTCCCCACATGGCGATGCCGGGGGGCTCCGACAGCCAGCAGGGGTCGCTCGGCCCATGGGACCCCCACCACGGCGTAACCTAAGGGTAATTGGTAGCAGCTTGTTAATTAACCCTAATTAATCTCTGCTATCCCCCTCCATTCATTGAGTCCCCATTGGACCCCCGTAGACCCCCCAGTTTTCAGTCCCCTCCCCCCCCATAGGACCCCCATTTTTTGTTCCCCCACCATGGGAACTCCCCATTTTGTCCTCCCCCACTTTGCCCCCCCATGGGACCTCCAGCTATCCCCCCCATTTTGTGGCCCCCCCATTGGGGCCCCCCCATTTTGTGGCCCCCCCCACAGGACCCCCCATTTTGTCTTCCCCCATTTTCTCCCCTCCATTGGACCCCCCCAACTGCTCCCCCCATGGAGCCCCCCCATTTTCTCCCCCCATTTGTCCTCCCCCCATTTTGTATCCCCCCCCCACCCACCCAGATATGCGTCGGCTCCGTCCTCTTCTGGGTTGGGCACGAAGCTTTCTGGGGGGGGGTCGATCTGGAGGAGCCCCCCTGCCCAGCTGTCAGCCCCCACCGCCCCCGTCAGCAGCCGGCCCTGGGGGACCCAGAGAGACCCATGGAGACCCCACAGGGACCCACAGAGACTCCATAGGGACACATAGGGACCCCATAGTGCCCATATCGCCCCCATCCCCCCCCACACCCCCCCCCCCATTTGGGGTCTCCTCACATTGAAGCTGGCTGCGCTGATCCCAGCGTTGCTGAGCTCCAAGTGGAAGCGGTGCTGAGCTGAAGTGCCTGGAAAGGGGGGGGAAACACAATGATGGCCCCAAAAAGATCCCAAATAATGTCCCCAAACAGACCCCAAATGATCACAAGTGACACCAAGTGACCCCATGTGATGACCCCAAACACCCCCAAATGACCCCAGATGACCCAGAAGATGCTCCCAAATTACCCCCGTGACCCCATATGGTGACCCCAAATGACCCCAATATGGTGACCCCAAACAATGACCCCACGTGACCCTAAACGCCCCCAAATGACACCATGTGACCCCATATGACCCTAAATAAAGACCCCAAATGACCCCGTAAGATGACCCCGAACACCCCCGTGTGCCCCCAAACGACGACCCCCCGTGACCCCAGGTGACCCCACCCTCAATGGCGTAGATCCGGTCCTGCAGCTCCCTGAAGAGCCCCCGCAGGTGCTCGAATTCGGTGAGCACGGTGACAAAATGGCGGCTGGGCTGGGAGGCCAGCAGATCCAACTGCTTCTTGCTCTCGGGGTTATTGAAGTTATCACCCACCTGGGGAGGGGGGAGTCGGGAGGGGGGGTCTCTATGGGGGGCTTTATGTTGGGGGGGTCAGGGGGGTCCTATGGGGGGGTTTATGTACCAGGGGTCTCTGGGGGGGGTCCTACGGGGGTGTCTCTATGAGGGTTCCTATGGGGGGGAGGTGTCAGGTGGGGGGTCTCCATGGAGGGGGGTGGGTCAGGTGGGGGGGTCCTATGGGGGTGGTCCCTCTCTATGGGGGTGGTCCCTATGGGGCTGGTCCCTATGGGGGCCCCGCACCCCGATGACGTAGCGCACGATGCCGCGCTCCTCGGCCGCCTGCACGGTGCCGCTGTCGGTGGCGTCGCCGTCGGTGATGATGATGAGAACCCGGCGGGCGCCGGGCCGGGAGCCGTTCTCCGCCGTGAAGATCTGCTCCCTGCGGGGGGAGGGGCGTTGGGGTGGGGGTTGGGGGGCGGACACGGGGACGCTGGGGACGTCGGGGTGGGAGGGGGGCTGCGGGGTCACGGGGCGGGAATTGGAGGCGGGACGATGGGGGTGGGGTCACGGGGACGTCGGGGCGGGCGGGGGGCCTTGAGAGCACCTACGGTGCGACGCGGGGAGGCGCGCGGCCACGTGACTGACAGGCGGTCACATGACACAGTCACATGGTGCGGCGCAGGGAGACACAGCGCGACTGCGGGGAGACGGGCGGTCACATGACGGGAAGTCACAGACAGGCGGTCACGTGACAGGAACTCACAGTCAGGTGGTCACGTGACAGACAAAGCGGTCACATGACAGGCGGTCACAGAGGTCACACGAAAACAGGCGGTCACGTGACAGGAAGTCACCTGACAGGCGGTCACACGACAGACAAGGCGGTCACGTGACAGACAGGCGGTCACACGGCACGAAGTCAGAGACAGGCGGTCACGCGACAGGCGGGCGGTCACGTGACAGGAAGTCAGAGACAGTCGGTCGCGTGGCCCGAAGTCACTGACGGGCGGTCACGTGACAGGGTGCCAGGAGATACAGCGAGCGCAGGGAGGCGGGCGGTCACGTGACGGGCGGGCGGTCACGTGGGGCGGTCAGGTGACACGCACGCGACATATTGGATGGCCTCGAAGGTGTCGGTGAAGCCGCCCTGCTGCCGGACGTCGCGCAGCAGCTCCCGGGGCTGCGGCCGCTCCGAGTAATCGCGGAGTGAGAAAACCGGCTCCGGGAAGTCGGAGAACTGCACGGCTGCGAACTGACGGACAGACGGACGTCCCGTACTGACACCACAGCGACCCCGTGGAGGTCCCGTACTGCCCCACAGGTACCCCATAGGGACCCCATAGAAACCATAGGGACCCCATAGAGACTCCTATAGACCCACAGGGGCCCCATAGAGACCCCATACAGATCCATAGAGACTCCTATAGACCCACAGGGGCCCCATAGAGACCCCATACAGATCCATAGAGACTCCTATAGACCCACAGGGGCCCATAGAGACCCCATATCGTCCACACAGACCCCTTACAGACCCCATAGAGACACACGGGCTCAGGGAAATCGGAGAACTGAACGGCTGCGATCTGATGGACAAACGGATGTGTGGAATCCCATACCGACACCATAGAGGCGCCATAGGGACCCCACAGAAACACGTACAGACCCACAGAGACTCCTATACACCCGTAGGGACCACAGAGAAGCCCACAGAGAAGCCCACAGAGAAGCCCACAGAGAAGCCCACAGAGAAGCCCACAGAGAAGCCCACAGAGAAGCCCACAGAGAAGCCCACAGAGAAGCCCACAGAGAAGCCCACAGAGAAGCCCACAGAGAAGCCCACAGAGAAGCCCACAGAGAAGCCCACAGAGAAGCCCACAGAGAAGCCCACAGAGAAGCCCACACCCCCACGCCCCGGTGCTCACCCTGAAGGAGCTGTTGCTCAGCTGCTCCATCACCTCCACCATGAAATCCTGGATGGTCTTGAAGTAACCTGGTTTCAGACTGCCAGAGCCGTCGAACAGGAACACCAGGTCCACCATGCTGGGAACGCAGCCTGCCCCGTACGGACGTGGGGACACATGGGGACCCATACGGATACGTAGGGACCCCATAGAGACCCATAGGGACTCCTAGGGACCCACAGCTTGGGGGGCAGCCCCACACCCCGCCCAGTCTCACCCTGATATCCAGCCTCCAACACCTGCAGCGGCCGCAGTTCGGGGTCCAGCACGGTGCAGACCCCCCCAACGTGGATGTTGTGGTTGCATTCCCACCTCAGCCCGGGGCCGCAAGCCTGGGATGTGGGGCAGGGCTCAGGGCTGCCCCATAGCCGCCCCAGAGAGACCCTGGAGCTGCCCCATAGAGACCCATAGGAGCATCAGCCCCATAGTCGCCCCGTAGAAACCCCAGAGAGTTCCTCTGTGATCCACAGAAGATGATCTGTGGGGCAGACATCAGCCCCATATCCGCCTCATAGAGACCCCGAAGATGCCCCATAGCCGCCCCATAGAAACCCCATAAAAGATGATCTGTGGGGCAGACTTCAGCGCCATATCAGCCCCATACCTGCCCCCCACCCAGCCCACATCCCCCACTCACGATGGTGTTGTTCCCATCCCGGCTCAGAGCCATTCCCATATGGGCAGCGCTGCGGTTCCCTGTGGATCACATCGGGGTCGTTCTCCCCCCCCCCCCAGTCCCACCCCACAACCCCCTCGTGACCCACCCCAATCCCACCCCACAACCCTCCCATCCCAACCTCAATCCCAATCTCAGCCCCACCCTGACCCCAACCCCAACCCCCATCCCATCCCAATCCCCACCCCAATCCCAATACCACCCCAATCCCAATCCTAGCCCCAATCCCACCCCATCCCATTCCTGATCCCAATCCCCCCACAACTCCAATCCCACCCCAATCCCAGCCCACACCCCGGCCCTACTCACCCCATAACTCCACTTCCCTGCACTCCCCACTCTGCACCTGGCAGCCATACAACCGCCCCACATTCGGGGCCCCCACAACCACCCTGTAGGGGAACACAGCCAAATATGGGGCAGTCCCACAGCCAACGGTGATTTGGGGTCACATATAGGGCCGTGGATCCTTACCGTCCCTCCGGCAGCGTCAGCACCCCATAACCAAAGCTGGGGGTCCCCGCGACCTCCAGGACCCGCTGTGGGGTCGGATGGATGTTGAAGGTTCCCATAGGGGAGAACAGAGCTTGGGGGGGGGGCACAGTGGGGTCACCATGGGGCCAAAGCACCCCATAGCTCCCTACTGACCCCATAGCAACCCCCATAGGACACCCCCAAATATGGGATCCCCCCTCACCCCCGAGCACGGTGCCCATAAGGACGGTTATAGGGCCGGCCATGGCGCTGCTGCCGCGCTGTGGGGCCGCTGCTTCCTTCCGCCCCACAACGGAAAAGGATGTGGGTGGTGGTGGTGCTGTGGAGTGCCAATGGGGCCACGAAGGGGTGGGCTGGGATCTGTAGGGGATGCTGGGAGCTTATGGGGGGGGCATAAAGGATGTAGGGCTCTATAGGGGATCGTGGGGGCATGGAAGGCAAGGAGGACTTTAGGATCCGTAGGGGGTCAGGGGGGTCTATGAGAAATCATGAGGGTATATGGGGGGCATGGAGGACAAGGGGGACTTTGGGGTCTGTAGGATTTGTGCGGGGCTATAGGAGGAGAAGTCACATTTTGATGAGAAAACAAGTATTTCTGGGAGAAAAGAGTCGTATTTCAGGGGATAAACAGGTATTTCTGGGAGAAATTCTCATATTTTTGGTGAAGCCCTGTATTTCCGGGAGAACAGGTCACACTAAATCCAACCAAATCAAACAAAGCGAGAGGGAAACAGCGTCAAACACGAGTTCTGACACAGGGAAGCTCGTACCTCTGCTGCGGTCCAGCCAGGAGCTCCGCCTTCCTCCTCTGTGCTCCAGGAACGCTGCTGCTCCTCCCCTCCTACCTGAGGGCCCCAAATGCCCATAACGGCAGGACGAGGACCAGAACTCAAACTCTTTAACTCACTTTACATGATGTTCTGATGCAGAACACCAACAACAAAAATCGCAACACCACAGCAGAAATCCTTCCCCAGTGGCAGCCAGCCCTTAAATGGGGTCCAGGAGAGCTGCAGCCAGGCTCCACCCTTCCATTCACAGCTGAATCCCTTCACCTGTGCTCCCACAGCTGACTCAGTGCTTGCCCCAGGTGATCAATCAGTGGTTCAGGCCGTGACTCAGCAGCTCCCATTCGCAGGGCCATGAATTGACAGATGGGTGTCACTGGGAGCTGTGGGTGTGCAAACAGCACTCTGCATCGCCAGCTGTGATTTCAGACTTTGCTGCTGCTCACACAGATCTCAGCATCTGCTGTGTCAGCACTGAGATCTGTGCTCCTCCATCTGTTAGAAGAGTCACCAACTGGCATCGAGCACAGACTGGGATCAAAGCGTGCGGGCTGCAGCAGGTCATCCATCCATAGACCTCCCTTGGCAGGCATCCATTTTACTCGTTATCTTTGCCCTATGGCCATATAGGCACTGTGAGGACACGGCCTGAAGCTGTGATGGAGCACCTGGGGAGGGGCGCAGCCCTGCGAGCACAGCTGGGGGCAGTTGGGCTGTGGGTGGGGCTGAGCCGGGCTCCACCCCTCCCTGGCCCCATTTAAGGGCTGGGAAGCGCAGGGGCAGCATCTGAACTGGGGAGTGCTTCCTGTAGAGTGGGGTGAGCCTGCCTCATTGGGATGGGCGATCTTTTTCTATTGCAGGGCTGTGATTTCTCCTTCTTTGGGGCATCCTGACTGCATTGGAGGGCTGGCAGCCATCTGTGCCTGGAAGCTGCTTCCTTTGGGCGTGGGTGAGCGTTGGCCCTTGGGATGGGGTAAGTGGCTCCACTTTTATTTCAGGGCTGTGATCTGCCCTTTTTGGGGGATCCTAACTGCATGTAAGGGCTGGTAGCTGTAAGGGCGGCATCTGAACCTGGAGGCTGCTTCCTTCAGGGTGTGGGGGAGCACTTAAAATGGGGGGAGCGATTTCTGCTTTATTTCAGAGCTGTGAGCTCTGCCTTTCTGGGGGGTCTCAAGCTGGATTAGAGCAGCTGTATCTGCTATGTGTGTTGTTTCCTCTTCAATGCTTCTCATCTCATAATCTCCAATCTGGGTCTCCAAACGTGGCTTGTCTGCTCCCACATCATCCCACTTCATGGCTGTAATGCACAGTGCCACGTGTTAACTGCACCCATGCAGAGTTTCTTAGGGGCATTCTGTGCATCATTGTCATGTATTAAATTATCTTCTGTGTCTCTTCTGACTTCATTTTGCAGCTCAGTGGGGTTTAAGGGTTGCCTGGGCTCCTCTAATCAGCGGTGTGAGATCTGTGCAGCAGGTAATGAACACCGTGAGCCCCATGTTGGTGCTCTGCTTGTGTGCAGGTAGGTTTGCAATGTGGTCCAGCTCCCCACAGTGAGCATCCACAGCTGGAGCAGGTTGCTCAGAGCCTGACCCAGCCTCGCCTTGAAAGGGGCAGCGCATCCACCACGTCTCTGGCAACCTGTTCCACTGCCCCACCACCCTCACTTGGAAGACATTTTCCATGTATCTAGCCTCATTTTTCACTTCTTCTTTCCTTTGGGTATTGAAAGGCTGTTACCAGGTCACCTCGGAGCCTTCACTTCTCCAGCCTGAACAGCCCAGCTCTCTCTCCTTATAGGAGAGGTGTTCCGTCCCTCGGTTCATATTTGTGGCTGTGCTCTGGATGTGCTCCCACAGCTCCACGTCTCCCCGCACTGAGGACTCCTCATTCGGATGCAGCACTCCAGGTGAGGCCTCACCAGCGCAGAGCAGAGGGGCGGGGATCACCTCCCTTCGCCCGCTGGCCGCACATCTTTGGACGCAGCTCAGGATACGGTTGGCTTTCTGGGCTGGAAGGGCCCATTGCTGGTTGTGTCCAGCTCCCACCCACCAGTACCCCAGGCCTTACGGGGCAGGACTACGCTCAGTGTCCTTTCATCCCCCAGCACGTTTTGGTGGTGGGTGTTCCCTCATCCCGGCTGCTGACCCTGCACTTGGGTTTGTGCCCCCACTCAGCCTGTTGAGTCCCTCTGCATGGCGTCCTGTCCTCTGGGGTGTCACTGCACCCACAGCTCGGTGTCATTAGGGTGCACTTGACCCCACTGTTGATGTCACTGATGAGGGGCAATCCCAGATGTTTGTACAAACTGGGCGTAGAACCCCTTGAGAGCAGCCCTGCAGAGAAGGACTCGGGGATCCTGGTGGACGAGAAGCTGGGCATGAGCCAGCAGTGCGTGCTCGCAGCCTGGAAGGCCAACTGTATCCTGGGCTGCATTAAAAGAGCAGCGGCCAGCAGGGAGAGGGAGGCGATCGTCCCCCTCTGCTCAGCTCCTGTGGGGCCCCATCTGCAGCACTGCGTCCAGGCCTGGGGCCCCAGCACAGGAAGGACGTGGAGCTCTTGGAGCGGGTCCAGAGGAGGGCACTGAGATGGTCAGAAGGCTGGAGCAGCTCTCCTGTGAGGAAAGGTTGAGGGAACTGGGATTGTTTCTCTTGGAGAAGAGAAGGCTGCAGGGAGACCTCATCACAGCCTTCCAGTACTCAAAGGTAGGACATAAGCAGGAGGGGGGATGGCTGTTTACGAGGGTGGATAGGGACAGGACAAGGGGAAATGGTTTTAAACTGAGACAGAGGAGGCTTAGGTTGGTTATCAGGAGGAAGCTTTTCACACAGAGGGTGGTGATGCACTGGAACGTGTGCTTTAGAGTCACTTCCAGGAGGATCTGCTCCGTGATCGTTCCCAGCACAGAGGTGAGACTGACATGGTGGTAGTTCCCTATCCTTAATGACAGGGGTGCTGTTGCCTTTTTACTCACCAGGGACTTCACCTGGCTGCTTGACTTCTCAAACACCACTGAGAGTGGCTCGGTGACTGCAGCAGTGAATTCCCTCAGAACTCCGGGACTCATCAGGACCCAAAGACTCCTGGATGTTCGGGTCCTCAGGTGGTCCAGAACCTGATCTCCCATCACAGTGTGGGAGGGGGAGGGGTCTGTGGGGCTGGCATTGCTTCCTCAATCCCCACCTACCAAACCAAAGGTGAGGGCTGTGTCTAATGAGCAGTTATCAGAGAAGAGGGAAGCTAAAATGTTGTTGGGTACCTGAGCCTTCTCCTCGTCTGTTGTTCCCAGCTGCAGTGCTGCTGTAAGCAGCATCGTGCACAGAGTGCAGCCACGTTGCTCTGAGAAAGGAGCACTGCAGTGCACGTTTGTGAAAGAGGCACTACCCTACATGTGGGGGGCAGAGCCTTCAGTACTGTGTTGTGTCCAACAGTGGCAGCTGCTCCAGAGTGCCGTAACGACTGCATGGAGGTGCGTGGGTCTTCATGAGAACAGCCAGAACTGAAGTCTGCATTTCCTGGAATGCCCTGGAACCTCACTGTGCTGACTGGTAATTGTCTGCCCAGCAGGTAAGGGCAATGCACACCCACCAGTGTTCACCCATTCCATAGCATGGCACAACATGGTGCTCCCAGAGCTCTTATTGCACTTCATGGTGCTCAAAAGGCTGCCTGTCCTTTTCTTTCTGTGTTCTCCTTGTCTCTGACCTTTCACTGCAGTGTTCCCCTTCCCTCTGCCTTTGCTGTTCCTATTACATTCTCTTGCCCTCCTGTTTTTGTGTTCCATGCCACGTTCTCTTGGCCATTGCCCTTGGCTTTCTTTGCTGCATTCACTTCAGCATTCGGTTTTGGCGTTCCCTGCCGCGTTCTCTCGCCCTCCTGTTTTGGCATTTCCTTCCGTCTTCTTGTGGCCATCATCCCTGGCATTTCCTTCCGTCTTCTCGTGGCCATCATCCCTGGCATTTCCTTCCGTCTTCTCGTGGCCATCATCCCTGGCATTTCCTTCCGTCTTCTTGTGGCCATCATCCCTGGCATTTCCTTCCGTCTTCTCGTGGCCATCATCCCTGGCATTTCCTTCCGTCTTCTCGTGGCCATCATCCCTGGCATTTCCTTCTGTGTTCTCGTGGCCTTTGCCTTTGTCTGGGCATTCCCTTGCCCTCCTGTTTTTGTGTTCCACACCACGTTCTCTTGGCCATCGCCCTTGGCTTTCTGTTGCCACGTTCTCTTCAGCATTTGGTTTTGGCGTTCCCGCAGCATTCTCTTGCCCTCCTGTTTTGGCATTTCCTGCCATGTTCTTTTGGCCCTTGCCTGGGCGTTCCCTGCGGCATTCTCTTTGACCTCCTGTTTTGGTGTTCCAGTCACATTCTGCATTGGCCTTCTTTGCCGTGTTCTTTGGCCTCCTGTTTTGGCACTTCCTGCCATGTTTTCTCTTAGCCCTTGCCTGGGCATTCCATGCCGTGCTCCCTTGGCCTTCCGTTTTGGCATTTCTTGCTTTGTTCTCTTGACCTTTGCCCTTGGCCTTTCCTGCTGTGTTCTCTTTGGCTGTATATTTTGGCCATTCCTGTTGCGTTCTCCTTGCCCTCACCTTGGCTTTCCGTTGGGTGCTCTCTTTGCTTTTGCCCTTGCCTTAACCTTGGCTGTTTGCTTTGCATTTACCTTGGCTCTCCATGGGATTTCTGCTTCCGTTTGCCTTTGGCACTCTGGGAATGGCTGGGAGGCAGCGTTCATGTTAACCTTGACCTGAACCCACAGCTGAATGGGAGTTCTAACGATAATTATGTTAACCTGCAGTGTATCTGTAAACCAAACCCTTAACCCAGTATTAAAAATGTCTCTTACCCTAAATGCTGACATAAAAATAATGCCCCACGTTTTCTGTCAAAGTAACCTTAATTGTAATTGTAGTGCAGAATACTATTGTTAAACTAACTGTAACTTCAAACCTCTAAATAGCATTAATTATATCCCTAATGCTCCCTTGTGTCATCATTAGAGCAACATGTGGAGCGTGCAGCCCTACATATGTGGGGCAGTGCCTTCATTGCTGTATTGTGTTCAGCAGGTGGCAGCAGAGCTGCGGTCCTCCCGAGTGCCGTAACAGCTGCACAGAGAGATGAGTGGGTCTTCATGGAACAGCAAGGAACCGGAATCTGCATTTCCTGGGATGCCCCGGAACTTCACTTTGCTGGCTGGTAATTGCCTGCCCAGCAGGTAAGGGCAATGCACAGCCACCAGTGTTCACCCATTACGTAGTGAGACCAAGGTAGGGTTTCCGGAGCTCATTTCTACATTTCATGGTGCCCCGAATGCTGCTGGTCTTATTCTTCCTGCATTCTCCTTGCCTCTGGCCTTTCACTGCGGTGTTCTCCTTCCCTTTGCCCTGGCTTTCCCTGTTGTGTTCTCTCGCCCTTCTGTTTTGTTGTTCCCCCTGGCATTCTCTTGGCCATTGCCTTTGGCCTTCTTTGCTGTGTTCTCTTTGGCCCTTGGCTTTGGCCATCTGTGCCACATTCTCTTGGCCTTTGTCCTTGGCCTTCTTTGCCACGTTCCCTTTGCCTCCTGTTCTGGGATTCCCCACAACATTCTCCTTGTCCTTCAGTTTTGGCGTTCCCTTCCATGTTCTTTGGCCATTACTCTTGGCCTTCTTTGCCGCATTCCCTTTGGCCTCCTGTTCTGGCGTTCCCTGCGATGTTCTCTTTGGCCTTTGGTTTTGGCGTTCCTGGCTGCGTTCTCTTTGGCCATTGCCCTTGGCCTTCTTTGCCACGTTCCCTTTGGCCTCTTGTTTTTGCATTCCCTACAGCGTTCTCTTTGGCCCCTTGCTCTGGCATTCCATGTGATGTTCTCTTTGGCCTTCAGTTTTGGCGTTCCTGGCTGCATTCTCTTTGGCCTTCGGTTTTGGCCTTCTGTGCCGTGTTGTCTTTGGCCATTGCCCTTGACCTTCTGCATTGGGCTTCCATGCAGTGATCTCACGGACCTTGCCCTCTACTTTGGCCTTCTCTGCGTTGTTCTCTTTGGTCTCTGTTTTGGCGTTCTCTGCGGCCTTCTCTTTGGGCCTGACCTCTGCTGAGGCTTCTGTTTGGTGTTACCATGCCTTTGCCGTCCCTTTGCCTTTGCTGTTGCCTTCCATTGTGTTTCATCTTTGCCTTTGCCCTCTGTTTTGGTGTTCTCTCGGGTGTTTTCCTTGCCTTTCGGCTTTGCCTTGGCCTTCCCTAACGCTCACTCTGAGCATAACCCTAATATACCTGACCCTAATACCTTCACCCTGACCCTAAGGAGCTCTGAACCCCAAATGCAGTGCTAATTGTAACCATGACTGTATAGATAACTGCAGTAACTGTCCAAACTAACCCTGAACCTACCCTTCAATTGGGCACTAAACCCATCTGTAACCTTCTGTGTAATGCTAACCCTAATCCTACACCTTCCCTGTTAAGCACTCCTAACCCTAATCTTACTCCATTTCTCGGAGTGATGTTTGGCTTCCATGCTTTGTGGGGGCGGGCTTACAGTGAGCGTCGTTTGTGTCTCGGCCTTCTTCTTTCTAAAGCGTGTCTCTCTGTATTACAGGTGAAGATCCTTCGGCACTCCCAGTCGATGACTTGCCCCCCTTTCGAGGCCTCCCACACTGACCACCAGCTAGGTTCGGTTGAGCCGTTACCCACATCCCCTGGTCCGTTCCCTTTCCATAGTCTCCTTTCACTCTGCCACAAGCCCCTACCACCACCCAAGATCATTGCAGGCAATATGGGGATGTGGCACTCAGTCTCATTATAGTTCATCCCATTGGCCTCAGCCCAGTGATCCAACCCACCCACACCCTTCTTTAGGGCCCTTCTACTCCCAGACCAATCAACGCTTCCTCCTGATGCGATTTGTGTTCCTTCCCAGCCACTTTTAGACTCGTGCCCCTTTGTGGCCATTTTGAGAGTTGTGCTGACTTCAGCGTGTGCATTCAATTCATGGGGACCAGATTGGCTTTAGCGTTGCAGTCATTTTGCATCAACCAAATTGGCTTTGGCTTTGCATTCAATTTATTTCAACCACATTGGCTTTAGTTTTGCATTCAATTAATGTAAACCAAAATGGCTTTAGCTTTGCCTTGCTTATGGGGTTGGGTTAGCTTTGCTTTGTTTGTTTCCAGTGCAGGGCTAACCCAACCCCATAACCAATGCCCAAGGGCCGGTAGAGGCAATCTGT
>CM059486.1:216274-228567 GCA_030408155.1 Lophura swinhoii
GTTAGGGTTAGGGTTAGGGTTAGGGTTAGGGTTAGGGTTAGGGTTAGGGTTAGGGTTAGGGTTAGGGTTAGGGTTAGGGTTAGGGTTAGGGTTAGGGTTAGGGTTAGGGTTAGGGTTAGGGTTAGGGTTAGGGTTAGGGTTAGGGTTAGGGTTAGGGTTAGGGTTAGGGTTAGGGTTAGGGTTAGGGTTAGGGTTAGGGTTAGGGTTAGGGTTAGGGTTAGGGTTAGGGTTAGGGTTAGGGTTAGGGTTAGGGTTAGGGTTAGGGTTAGGGTTAGGGTTAGGGTTAGGGTTAGGGTTAGGGTTAGGGTTAGGGTTAGGGTTAGGGTTAGGGTTAGGGTTAGGGTTAGGGTTAGGGTTAGGGTTAGGGTTAGGGTTAGGGTTAGGGTTAGGGTTAGGGTTAGGGTTAGGGTTAGGGTTAGGGTTAGGGTTAGGGTTAGGGTTAGGGTTAGGGTTAGGGTTAGGGTTAGGGTTAGGGTTAGGGTTAGGGTTAGGGTTAGGGTTAGGGTTAGGGTTAGGGTTAGGGTTAGGGTTAGGGTTAGGGTTAGGGTTAGGGTTAGGGTTAGGGTTAGGGTTAGGGTTAGGGTTAGGGTTAGGGTTAGGGTTAGGGTTAGGGTTAGGGTTAGGGTTAGGGTTAGGGTTAGGGTTAGGGTTAGGGTTAGGGTTAGGGTTAGGGTTAGGGTTAGGGTTAGGGTTAGGGTTAGGGTTAGGGTTAGGGTTAGGGTTAGGGTTAGGGTTAGGGTTAGGGTTAGGGTTAGGGTTAGGGTTAGGGTTAGGGTTAGGGTTAGGGTTAGGGTTAGGGTTAGGGTTAGGGTTAGGGTTAGGGTTAGGGTTAGGGTTAGGGTTAGGGTTAGGGTTAGGGTTAGGGTTAGGGTTAGGGTTAGGGTTAGGGTTAGGGTTAGGGTTAGGGTTAGGGTTAGGGTTAGGGTTAGGGTTAGGGTTAGGGTTAGGGTTAGGGTTAGGGTTAGGGTTAGGGTTAGGGTTAGGGTTAGGGTTAGGGTTAGGGTTAGGGTTAGGGTTAGGGTTAGGGTTAGGGTTAGGGTTAGGGTTAGGGTTAGGGTTAGGGTTAGGGTTAGGGTTAGGGTTAGGGTTAGGGTTAGGGTTAGGGTTAGGGTTAGGGTTAGGGTTAGGGTTAGGGTTAGGGTTAGGGTTAGGGTTAGGGTTAGGGTTAGGGTTAGGGTTAGGGTTAGGGTTAGGGTTAGGGTTAGGGTTAGGGTTAGGGTTAGGGTTAGGGTTAGGGTTAGGGTTAGGGTTAGGGTTAGGGTTAGGGTTAGGGTTAGGGTTAGGGTTAGGGTTAGGGTTAGGGTTAGGGTTAGGGTTAGGGTTAGGGTTAGGGTTAGGGTTAGGGTTAGGGTTAGGGTTAGGGTTAGGGTTAGGGTTAGGGTTAGGGTTAGGGTTAGGGTTAGGGTTAGGGTTAGGGTTAGGGTTAGGGTTAGGGTTAGGGTTAGGGTTAGGGTTAGGGTTAGGGTTAGGGTTAGGGTTAGGGTTAGGGTTAGGGTTAGGGTTAGGGTTAGGGTTAGGGTTAGGGTTAGGGTTAGGGTTAGGGTTAGGGTTAGGGTTAGGGTTAGGGTTAGGGTTAGGGTTAGGGTTAGGGTTAGGGTTAGGGTTAGGGTTAGGGTTAGGGTTAGGGTTAGGGTTAGGGTTAGGGTTAGGGTTAGGGTTAGGGTTAGGGTTAGGGTTAGGGTTAGGGTTAGGGTTAGGGTTAGGGTTAGGGTTAGGGTTAGGGTTAGGGTTAGGGTTAGGGTTAGGGTTAGGGTTAGGGTTAGGGTTAGGGTTAGGGTTAGGGTTAGGGTTAGGGTTAGGGTTAGGGTTAGGGTTAGGGTTAGGGTTAGGGTTAGGGTTAGGGTTAGGGTTAGGGTTAGGGTTAGGGTTAGGGTTAGGGTTAGGGTTAGGGTTAGGGTTAGGGTTAGGGTTAGGGTTAGGGTTAGGGTTAGGGTTAGGGTTAGGGTTAGGGTTAGGGTTAGGGTTAGGGTTAGGGTTAGGGTTAGGGTTAGGGTTAGGGTTAGGGTTAGGGTTAGGGTTAGGGTTAGGGTTAGGGTTAGGGTTAGGGTTAGGGTTAGGGTTAGGGTTAGGGTTAGGGTTAGGGTTAGGGTTAGGGTTAGGGTTAGGGTTAGGGTTAGGGTTAGGGTTAGGGTTAGGGTTAGGGTTAGGGTTAGGGTTAGGGTTAGGGTTAGGGTTAGGGTTAGGGTTAGGGTTAGGGTTAGGGTTAGGGTTAGGGTTAGGGTTAGGGTTAGGGTTAGGGTTAGGGTTAGGGTTAGGGTTAGGGTTAGGGTTAGGGTTAGGGTTAGGGTTAGGGTTAGGGTTAGGGTTAGGGTTAGGGTTAGGGTTAGGGTTAGGGTTAGGGTTAGGGTTAGGGTTAGGGTTAGGGTTAGGGTTAGGGTTAGGGTTAGGGTTAGGGTTAGGGTTAGGGTTAGGGTTAGGGTTAGGGTTAGGGTTAGGGTTAGGGTTAGGGTTAGGGTTAGGGTTAGGGTTAGGGTTAGGGTTAGGGTTAGGGTTAGGGTTAGGGTTAGGGTTAGGGTTAGGGTTAGGGTTAGGGTTAGGGTTAGGGTTAGGGTTAGGGTTAGGGTTAGGGTTAGGGTTAGGGTTAGGGTTAGGGTTAGGGTTAGGGTTAGGGTTAGGGTTAGGGTTAGGGTTAGGGTTAGGGTTAGGGTTAGGGTTAGGGTTAGGGTTAGGGTTAGGGTTAGGGTTAGGGTTAGGGTTAGGGTTAGGGTTAGGGTTAGGGTTAGGGTTAGGGTTAGGGTTAGGGTTAGGGTTAGGGTTAGGGTTAGGGTTAGGGTTAGGGTTAGGGTTAGGGTTAGGGTTAGGGTTAGGGTTAGGGTTAGGGTTAGGGTTAGGGTTAGGGTTAGGGTTAGGGTTAGGGTTAGGGTTAGGGTTAGGGTTAGGGTTAGGGTTAGGGTTAGGGTTAGGGTTAGGGTTAGGGTTAGGGTTAGGGTTAGGGTTAGGGTTAGGGTTAGGGTTAGGGTTAGGGTTAGGGTTAGGGTTAGGGTTAGGGTTAGGGTTAGGGTTAGGGTTAGGGTTAGGGTTAGGGTTAGGGTTAGGGTTAGGGTTAGGGTTAGGGTTAGGGTTAGGGTTAGGGTTAGGGTTAGGGTTAGGGTTAGGGTTAGGGTTAGGGTTAGGGTTAGGGTTAGGGTTAGGGTTAGGGTTAGGGTTAGGGTTAGGGTTAGGGTTAGGGTTAGGGTTAGGGTTAGGGTTAGGGTTAGGGTTAGGGTTAGGGTTAGGGTTAGGGTTAGGGTTAGGGTTAGGGTTAGGGTTAGGGTTAGGGTTAGGGTTAGGGTTAGGGTTAGGGTTAGGGTTAGGGTTAGGGTTAGGGTTAGGGTTAGGGTTAGGGTTAGGGTTAGGGTTAGGGTTAGGGTTAGGGTTAGGGTTAGGGTTAGGGTTAGGGTTAGGGTTAGGGTTAGGGTTAGGGTTAGGGTTAGGGTTAGGGTTAGGGTTAGGGTTAGGGTTAGGGTTAGGGTTAGGGTTAGGGTTAGGGTTAGGGTTAGGGTTAGGGTTAGGGTTAGGGTTAGGGTTAGGGTTAGGGTTAGGGTTAGGGTTAGGGTTAGGGTTAGGGTTAGGGTTAGGGTTAGGGTTAGGGTTAGGGTTAGGGTTAGGGTTAGGGTTAGGGTTAGGGTTAGGGTTAGGGTTAGGGTTAGGGTTAGGGTTAGGGTTAGGGTTAGGGTTAGGGTTAGGGTTAGGGTTAGGGTTAGGGTTAGGGTTAGGGTTAGGGTTAGGGTTAGGGTTAGGGTTAGGGTTAGGGTTAGGGTTAGGGTTAGGGTTAGGGTTAGGGTTAGGGTTAGGGTTAGGGTTAGGGTTAGGGTTAGGGTTAGGGTTAGGGTTAGGGTTAGGGTTAGGGTTAGGGTTAGGGTTAGGGTTAGGGTTAGGGTTAGGGTTAGGGTTAGGGTTAGGGTTAGGGTTAGGGTTAGGGTTAGGGTTAGGGTTAGGGTTAGGGTTAGGGTTAGGGTTAGGGTTAGGGTTAGGGTTAGGGTTAGGGTTAGGGTTAGGGTTAGGGTTAGGGTTAGGGTTAGGGTTAGGGTTAGGGTTAGGGTTAGGGTTAGGGTTAGGGTTAGGGTTAGGGTTAGGGTTAGGGTTAGGGTTAGGGTTAGGGTTAGGGTTAGGGTTAGGGTTAGGGTTAGGGTTAGGGTTAGGGTTAGGGTTAGGGTTAGGGTTAGGGTTAGGGTTAGGGTTAGGGTTAGGGTTAGGGTTAGGGTTAGGGTTAGGGTTAGGGTTAGGGTTAGGGTTAGGGTTAGGGTTAGGGTTAGGGTTAGGGTTAGGGTTAGGGTTAGGGTTAGGGTTAGGGTTAGGGTTAGGGTTAGGGTTAGGGTTAGGGTTAGGGTTAGGGTTAGGGTTAGGGTTAGGGTTAGGGTTAGGGTTAGGGTTAGGGTTAGGGTTAGGGTTAGGGTTAGGGTTAGGGTTAGGGTTAGGGTTAGGGTTAGGGTTAGGGTTAGGGTTAGGGTTAGGGTTAGGGTTAGGGTTAGGGTTAGGGTTAGGGTTAGGGTTAGGGTTAGGGTTAGGGTTAGGGTTAGGGTTAGGGTTAGGGTTAGGGTTAGGGTTAGGGTTAGGGTTAGGGTTAGGGTTAGGGTTAGGGTTAGGGTTAGGGTTAGGGTTAGGGTTAGGGTTAGGGTTAGGGTTAGGGTTAGGGTTAGGGTTAGGGTTAGGGTTAGGGTTAGGGTTAGGGTTAGGGTTAGGGTTAGGGTTAGGGTTAGGGTTAGGGTTAGGGTTAGGGTTAGGGTTAGGGTTAGGGTTAGGGTTAGGGTTAGGGTTAGGGTTAGGGTTAGGGTTAGGGTTAGGGTTAGGGTTAGGGTTAGGGTTAGGGTTAGGGTTAGGGTTAGGGTTAGGGTTAGGGTTAGGGTTAGGGTTAGGGTTAGGGTTAGGGTTAGGGTTAGGGTTAGGGTTAGGGTTAGGGTTAGGGTTAGGGTTAGGGTTAGGGTTAGGGTTAGGGTTAGGGTTAGGGTTAGGGTTAGGGTTAGGGTTAGGGTTAGGGTTAGGGTTAGGGTTAGGGTTAGGGTTAGGGTTAGGGTTAGGGTTAGGGTTAGGGTTAGGGTTAGGGTTAGGGTTAGGGTTAGGGTTAGGGTTAGGGTTAGGGTTAGGGTTAGGGTTAGGGTTAGGGTTAGGGTTAGGGTTAGGGTTAGGGTTAGGGTTAGGGTTAGGGTTAGGGTTAGGGTTAGGGTTAGGGTTAGGGTTAGGGTTAGGGTTAGGGTTAGGGTTAGGGTTAGGGTTAGGGTTAGGGTTAGGGTTAGGGTTAGGGTTAGGGTTAGGGTTAGGGTTAGGGTTAGGGTTAGGGTTAGGGTTAGGGTTAGGGTTAGGGTTAGGGTTAGGGTTAGGGTTAGGGTTAGGGTTAGGGTTAGGGTTAGGGTTAGGGTTAGGGTTAGGGTTAGGGTTAGGGTTAGGGTTAGGGTTAGGGTTAGGGTTAGGGTTAGGGTTAGGGTTAGGGTTAGGGTTAGGGTTAGGGTTAGGGTTAGGGTTAGGGTTAGGGTTAGGGTTAGGGTTAGGGTTAGGGTTAGGGTTAGGGTTAGGGTTAGGGTTAGGGTTAGGGTTAGGGTTAGGGTTAGGGTTAGGGTTAGGGTTAGGGTTAGGGTTAGGGTTAGGGTTAGGGTTAGGGTTAGGGTTAGGGTTAGGGTTAGGGTTAGGGTTAGGGTTAGGGTTAGGGTTAGGGTTAGGGTTAGGGTTAGGGTTAGGGTTAGGGTTAGGGTTAGGGTTAGGGTTAGGGTTAGGGTTAGGGTTAGGGTTAGGGTTAGGGTTAGGGTTAGGGTTAGGGTTAGGGTTAGGGTTAGGGTTAGGGTTAGGGTTAGGGTTAGGGTTAGGGTTAGGGTTAGGGTTAGGGTTAGGGTTAGGGTTAGGGTTAGGGTTAGGGTTAGGGTTAGGGTTAGGGTTAGGGTTAGGGTTAGGGTTAGGGTTAGGGTTAGGGTTAGGGTTAGGGTTAGGGTTAGGGTTAGGGTTAGGGTTAGGGTTAGGGTTAGGGTTAGGGTTAGGGTTAGGGTTAGGGTTAGGGTTAGGGTTAGGGTTAGGGTTAGGGTTAGGGTTAGGGTTAGGGTTAGGGTTAGGGTTAGGGTTAGGGTTAGGGTTAGGGTTAGGGTTAGGGTTAGGGTTAGGGTTAGGGTTAGGGTTAGGGTTAGGGTTAGGGTTAGGGTTAGGGTTAGGGTTAGGGTTAGGGTTAGGGTTAGGGTTAGGGTTAGGGTTAGGGTTAGGGTTAGGGTTAGGGTTAGGGTTAGGGTTAGGGTTAGGGTTAGGGTTAGGGTTAGGGTTAGGGTTAGGGTTAGGGTTAGGGTTAGGGTTAGGGTTAGGGTTAGGGTTAGGGTTAGGGTTAGGGTTAGGGTTAGGGTTAGGGTTAGGGTTAGGGTTAGGGTTAGGGTTAGGGTTAGGGTTAGGGTTAGGGTTAGGGTTAGGGTTAGGGTTAGGGTTAGGGTTAGGGTTAGGGTTAGGGTTAGGGTTAGGGTTAGGGTTAGGGTTAGGGTTAGGGTTAGGGTTAGGGTTAGGGTTAGGGTTAGGGTTAGGGTTAGGGTTAGGGTTAGGGTTAGGGTTAGGGTTAGGGTTAGGGTTAGGGTTAGGGTTAGGGTTAGGGTTAGGGTTAGGGTTAGGGTTAGGGTTAGGGTTAGGGTTAGGGTTAGGGTTAGGGTTAGGGTTAGGGTTAGGGTTAGGGTTAGGGTTAGGGTTAGGGTTAGGGTTAGGGTTAGGGTTAGGGTTAGGGTTAGGGTTAGGGTTAGGGTTAGGGTTAGGGTTAGGGTTAGGGTTAGGGTTAGGGTTAGGGTTAGGGTTAGGGTTAGGGTTAGGGTTAGGGTTAGGGTTAGGGTTAGGGTTAGGGTTAGGGTTAGGGTTAGGGTTAGGGTTAGGGTTAGGGTTAGGGTTAGGGTTAGGGTTAGGGTTAGGGTTAGGGTTAGGGTTAGGGTTAGGGTTAGGGTTAGGGTTAGGGTTAGGGTTAGGGTTAGGGTTAGGGTTAGGGTTAGGGTTAGGGTTAGGGTTAGGGTTAGGGTTAGGGTTAGGGTTAGGGTTAGGGTTAGGGTTAGGGTTAGGGTTAGGGTTAGGGTTAGGGTTAGGGTTAGGGTTAGGGTTAGGGTTAGGGTTAGGGTTAGGGTTAGGGTTAGGGTTAGGGTTAGGGTTAGGGTTAGGGTTAGGGTTAGGGTTAGGGTTAGGGTTAGGGTTAGGGTTAGGGTTAGGGTTAGGGTTAGGGTTAGGGTTAGGGTTAGGGTTAGGGTTAGGGTTAGGGTTAGGGTTAGGGTTAGGGTTAGGGTTAGGGTTAGGGTTAGGGTTAGGGTTAGGGTTAGGGTTAGGGTTAGGGTTAGGGTTAGGGTTAGGGTTAGGGTTAGGGTTAGGGTTAGGGTTAGGGTTAGGGTTAGGGTTAGGGTTAGGGTTAGGGTTAGGGTTAGGGTTAGGGTTAGGGTTAGGGTTAGGGTTAGGGTTAGGGTTAGGGTTAGGGTTAGGGTTAGGGTTAGGGTTAGGGTTAGGGTTAGGGTTAGGGTTAGGGTTAGGGTTAGGGTTAGGGTTAGGGTTAGGGTTAGGGTTAGGGTTAGGGTTAGGGTTAGGGTTAGGGTTAGGGTTAGGGTTAGGGTTAGGGTTAGGGTTAGGGTTAGGGTTAGGGTTAGGGTTAGGGTTAGGGTTAGGGTTAGGGTTAGGGTTAGGGTTAGGGTTAGGGTTAGGGTTAGGGTTAGGGTTAGGGTTAGGGTTAGGGTTAGGGTTAGGGTTAGGGTTAGGGTTAGGGTTAGGGTTAGGGTTAGGGTTAGGGTTAGGGTTAGGGTTAGGGTTAGGGTTAGGGTTAGGGTTAGGGTTAGGGTTAGGGTTAGGGTTAGGGTTAGGGTTAGGGTTAGGGTTAGGGTTAGGGTTAGGGTTAGGGTTAGGGTTAGGGTTAGGGTTAGGGTTAGGGTTAGGGTTAGGGTTAGGGTTAGGGTTAGGGTTAGGGTTAGGGTTAGGGTTAGGGTTAGGGTTAGGGTTAGGGTTAGGGTTAGGGTTAGGGTTAGGGTTAGGGTTAGGGTTAGGGTTAGGGTTAGGGTTAGGGTTAGGGTTAGGGTTAGGGTTAGGGTTAGGGTTAGGGTTAGGGTTAGGGTTAGGGTTAGGGTTAGGGTTAGGGTTAGGGTTAGGGTTAGGGTTAGGGTTAGGGTTAGGGTTAGGGTTAGGGTTAGGGTTAGGGTTAGGGTTAGGGTTAGGGTTAGGGTTAGGGTTAGGGTTAGGGTTAGGGTTAGGGTTAGGGTTAGGGTTAGGGTTAGGGTTAGGGTTAGGGTTAGGGTTAGGGTTAGGGTTAGGGTTAGGGTTAGGGTTAGGGTTAGGGTTAGGGTTAGGGTTAGGGTTAGGGTTAGGGTTAGGGTTAGGGTTAGGGTTAGGGTTAGGGTTAGGGTTAGGGTTAGGGTTAGGGTTAGGGTTAGGGTTAGGGTTAGGGTTAGGGTTAGGGTTAGGGTTAGGGTTAGGGTTAGGGTTAGGGTTAGGGTTAGGGTTAGGGTTAGGGTTAGGGTTAGGGTTAGGGTTAGGGTTAGGGTTAGGGTTAGGGTTAGGGTTAGGGTTAGGGTTAGGGTTAGGGTTAGGGTTAGGGTTAGGGTTAGGGTTAGGGTTAGGGTTAGGGTTAGGGTTAGGGTTAGGGTTAGGGTTAGGGTTAGGGTTAGGGTTAGGGTTAGGGTTAGGGTTAGGGTTAGGGTTAGGGTTAGGGTTAGGGTTAGGGTTAGGGTTAGGGTTAGGGTTAGGGTTAGGGTTAGGGTTAGGGTTAGGGTTAGGGTTAGGGTTAGGGTTAGGGTTAGGGTTAGGGTTAGGGTTAGGGTTAGGGTTAGGGTTAGGGTTAGGGTTAGGGTTAGGGTTAGGGTTAGGGTTAGGGTTAGGGTTAGGGTTAGGGTTAGGGTTAGGGTTAGGGTTAGGGTTAGGGTTAGGGTTAGGGTTAGGGTTAGGGTTAGGGTTAGGGTTAGGGTTAGGGTTAGGGTTAGGGTTAGGGTTAGGGTTAGGGTTAGGGTTAGGGTTAGGGTTAGGGTTAGGGTTAGGGTTAGGGTTAGGGTTAGGGTTAGGGTTAGGGTTAGGGTTAGGGTTAGGGTTAGGGTTAGGGTTAGGGTTAGGGTTAGGGTTAGGGTTAGGGTTAGGGTTAGGGTTAGGGTTAGGGTTAGGGTTAGGGTTAGGGTTAGGGTTAGGGTTAGGGTTAGGGTTAGGGTTAGGGTTAGGGTTAGGGTTAGGGTTAGGGTTAGGGTTAGGGTTAGGGTTAGGGTTAGGGTTAGGGTTAGGGTTAGGGTTAGGGTTAGGGTTAGGGTTAGGGTTAGGGTTAGGGTTAGGGTTAGGGTTAGGGTTAGGGTTAGGGTTAGGGTTAGGGTTAGGGTTAGGGTTAGGGTTAGGGTTAGGGTTAGGGTTAGGGTTAGGGTTAGGGTTAGGGTTAGGGTTAGGGTTAGGGTTAGGGTTAGGGTTAGGGTTAGGGTTAGGGTTAGGGTTAGGGTTAGGGTTAGGGTTAGGGTTAGGGTTAGGGTTAGGGTTAGGGTTAGGGTTAGGGTTAGGGTTAGGGTTAGGGTTAGGGTTAGGGTTAGGGTTAGGGTTAGGGTTAGGGTTAGGGTTAGGGTTAGGGTTAGGGTTAGGGTTAGGGTTAGGGTTAGGGTTAGGGTTAGGGTTAGGGTTAGGGTTAGGGTTAGGGTTAGGGTTAGGGTTAGGGTTAGGGTTAGGGTTAGGGTTAGGGTTAGGGTTAGGGTTAGGGTTAGGGTTAGGGTTAGGGTTAGGGTTAGGGTTAGGGTTAGGGTTAGGGTTAGGGTTAGGGTTAGGGTTAGGGTTAGGGTTAGGGTTAGGGTTAGGGTTAGGGTTAGGGTTAGGGTTAGGGTTAGGGTTAGGGTTAGGGTTAGGGTTAGGGTTAGGGTTAGGGTTAGGGTTAGGGTTAGGGTTAGGGTTAGGGTTAGGGTTAGGGTTAGGGTTAGGGTTAGGGTTAGGGTTAGGGTTAGGGTTAGGGTTAGGGTTAGGGTTAGGGTTAGGGTTAGGGTTAGGGTTAGGGTTAGGGTTAGGGTTAGGGTTAGGGTTAGGGTTAGGGTTAGGGTTAGGGTTAGGGTTAGGGTTAGGGTTAGGGTTAGGGTTAGGGTTAGGGTTAGGGTTAGGGTTAGGGTTAGGGTTAGGGTTAGGGTTAGGGTTAGGGTTAGGGTTAGGGTTAGGGTTAGGGTTAGGGTTAGGGTTAGGGTTAGGGTTAGGGTTAGGGTTAGGGTTAGGGTTAGGGTTAGGGTTAGGGTTAGGGTTAGGGTTAGGGTTAGGGTTAGGGTTAGGGTTAGGGTTAGGGTTAGGGTTAGGGTTAGGGTTAGGGTTAGGGTTAGGGTTAGGGTTAGGGTTAGGGTTAGGGTTAGGGTTAGGGTTAGGGTTAGGGTTAGGGTTAGGGTTAGGGTTAGGGTTAGGGTTAGGGTTAGGGTTAGGGTTAGGGTTAGGGTTAGGGTTAGGGTTAGGGTTAGGGTTAGGGTTAGGGTTAGGGTTAGGGTTAGGGTTAGGGTTAGGGTTAGGGTTAGGGTTAGGGTTAGGGTTAGGGTTAGGGTTAGGGTTAGGGTTAGGGTTAGGGTTAGGGTTAGGGTTAGGGTTAGGGTTAGGGTTAGGGTTAGGGTTAGGGTTAGGGTTAGGGTTAGGGTTAGGGTTAGGGTTAGGGTTAGGGTTAGGGTTAGGGTTAGGGTTAGGGTTAGGGTTAGGGTTAGGGTTAGGGTTAGGGTTAGGGTTAGGGTTAGGGTTAGGGTTAGGGTTAGGGTTAGGGTTAGGGTTAGGGTTAGGGTTAGGGTTAGGGTTAGGGTTAGGGTTAGGGTTAGGGTTAGGGTTAGGGTTAGGGTTAGGGTTAGGGTTAGGGTTAGGGTTAGGGTTAGGGTTAGGGTTAGGGTTAGGGTTAGGGTTAGGGTTAGGGTTAGGGTTAGGGTTAGGGTTAGGGTTAGGGTTAGGGTTAGGGTTAGGGTTAGGGTTAGGGTTAGGGTTAGGGTTAGGGTTAGGGTTAGGGTTAGGGTTAGGGTTAGGGTTAGGGTTAGGGTTAGGGTTAGGGTTAGGGTTAGGGTTAGGGTTAGGGTTAGGGTTAGGGTTAGGGTTAGGGTTAGGGTTAGGGTTAGGGTTAGGGTTAGGGTTAGGGTTAGGGTTAGGGTTAGGGTTAGGGTTAGGGTTAGGGTTAGGGTTAGGGTTAGGGTTAGGGTTAGGGTTAGGGTTAGGGTTAGGGTTAGGGTTAGGGTTAGGGTTAGGGTTAGGGTTAGGGTTAGGGTTAGGGTTAGGGTTAGGGTTAGGGTTAGGGTTAGGGTTAGGGTTAGGGTTAGGGTTAGGGTTAGGGTTAGGGTTAGGGTTAGGGTTAGGGTTAGGGTTAGGGTTAGGGTTAGGGTTAGGGTTAGGGTTAGGGTTAGGGTTAGGGTTAGGGTTAGGGTTAGGGTTAGGGTTAGGGTTAGGGTTAGGGTTAGGGTTAGGGTTAGGGTTAGGGTTAGGGTTAGGGTTAGGGTTAGGGTTAGGGTTAGGGTTAGGGTTAGGGTTAGGGTTAGGGTTAGGGTTAGGGTTAGGGTTAGGGTTAGGGTTAGGGTTAGGGTTAGGGTTAGGGTTAGGGTTAGGGTTAGGGTTAGGGTTAGGGTTAGGGTTAGGGTTAGGGTTAGGGTTAGGGTTAGGGTTAGGGTTAGGGTTAGGGTTAGGGTTAGGGTTAGGGTTAGGGTTAGGGTTAGGGTTAGGGTTAGGGTTAGGGTTAGGGTTAGGGTTAGGGTTAGGGTTAGGGTTAGGGTTAGGGTTAGGGTTAGGGTTAGGGTTAGGGTTAGGGTTAGGGTTAGGGTTAGGGTTAGGGTTAGGGTTAGGGTTAGGGTTAGGGTTAGGGTTAGGGTTAGGGTTAGGGTTAGGGTTAGGGTTAGGGTTAGGGTTAGGGTTAGGGTTAGGGTTAGGGTTAGGGTTAGGGTTAGGGTTAGGGTTAGGGTTAGGGTTAGGGTTAGGGTTAGGGTTAGGGTTAGGGTTAGGGTTAGGGTTAGGGTTAGGGTTAGGGTTAGGGTTAGGGTTAGGGTTAGGGTTAGGGTTAGGGTTAGGGTTAGGGTTAGGGTTAGGGTTAGGGTTAGGGTTAGGGTTAGGGTTAGGGTTAGGGTTAGGGTTAGGGTTAGGGTTAGGGTTAGGGTTAGGGTTAGGGTTAGGGTTAGGGTTAGGGTTAGGGTTAGGGTTAGGGTTAGGGTTAGGGTTAGGGTTAGGGTTAGGGTTAGGGTTAGGGTTAGGGTTAGGGTTAGGGTTAGGGTTAGGGTTAGGGTTAGGGTTAGGGTTAGGGTTAGGGTTAGGGTTAGGGTTAGGGTTAGGGTTAGGGTTAGGGTTAGGGTTAGGGTTAGGGTTAGGGTTAGGGTTAGGGTTAGGGTTAGGGTTAGGGTTAGGGTTAGGGTTAGGGTTAGGGTTAGGGTTAGGGTTAGGGTTAGGGTTAG